>JAVTVY010050199.1:0-229909 GCA_036873755.1 Hanleya hanleyi | reverse complement strand
CTTGCTTTCGATTAATTTATAGCACACATTTGTTTTGGCCGTACTAATAATTCAACAAGTGATTCATGTTATTGTGCTCCGGATGGTATACCATCCTCCAAACTGCAGGTCTGTATACTCCGTACACTCCGTACCAGCCCCTGCATTTAGATTGAGGCAATACAGTTATTACTCGAACAAACCGTTTAAAGTAACAGCCAATGAACGGACGGCGTTATGGCTTGCTTCGCCGGGTTCACAGATAAGCCGACCTTCTATTGGGAATACGCTGTAGAACGGTCTCTTTGGTGTGCTCGCTTAAAGGACACGTAGGCGTCTCTCCAGTCAGAACAATGACGGCTACACACAACTTGAGTTCAAAGGGGATGAAGTATACGACACATTGCTGGCTTCTACCTTTTTCAAATATGGGCATATTCGGAAAGTCTATTAATAAACGATTGATCTTAGTCCTGACGTAATCGTCATGGGTAATTTGTCAGACGAAATCAAATCAAATTTGATGAAACCTGGATAGCAACTGGTGGTACACGTCGCTATTTCGTTGTACGGAACGAAGTCTTCAGAATTAAACGCAACATTAAAAGGGCAACCACCTCGCTGGGGGTCTAATAACACCCCAGCCACCAGTCAGATTTTGGACCGGATTCGGGGCCTTCGCGCACATCGCCGGAAGTGATATCATATATAGTAAAATAGATGTTTAACGAAATTTTTGATTACTTTTCAAGTCTGCATAATACCTCCGTTGACCTAGCGTTAAAAAGAATTATCTGGAGATAATTTTCCCTGTTTATCTGGACAGAGCATATGAAAAGTGGTTCGCTCATGTGCAACACTAAAGGAGTCGTTTGGTCGGATTCAAACTGAACCGTGCGTTGGTTGGTTTCCCCTATACGTCATAGCAACGTAGTAAAGGTCAACTTTCGCTATTGGAGGCAGGGATGTTATTGGAGCCTGCGAAATGGAGCATGCGCTGTGGGGAGGTTGATTAAAAGGGTGGTGGAAAACGATGCCGGTGTGCTGACGAGAAGGCATATGACCCCACAGGCAAATATACTGACTGCATATTTCTAAAAACATCAGAAGAACGAAAAGTGACCTCTGTGATGATTTGTATCCGAACCACGCTCTTATTGTAGCTGTTCATGTGAACATCTTGCGTGACATGACCACACGGCCCTAAACATTGGCTGAAATGATGGCCGTTGATGTGGTAAACTGCTAGACTGATTCTTTAACGTCATAATGCCGGGAACAAATAGTGATTCATGCTTCTTGGACATCCTAGAAAAGGCTTTTCTGGATATATAGTGAAAACAATCGCAAGCAATGATATAAACCATTCAAACGCTCACTGTGTGGAAAGCTGCAAACCCGTTAAAATGTTTTTCCTCAACACTTAAGGAAACCGTTAAAATGTGTTTCGTTTGATAGCGAAAAGGAACCAGAAGACAAACATACTTAGCTTACATTGACCTCTACATGCAGTATTCCATATTCACTATGGAGTAAAGTTTTGTCAGCAAGCGCGCGAGTTAAAGTGAACGTAGAGAATACCTGCGATGTCGGCGTCTTCGAATTAAAACGCTGTGGACAACATATGTATACCGCGGTTCAACGAACTAAAAACATGACAAAGGGATAGTTCAAAATGCCCGTGCTTCCAGTTCTTTGGGTTGCGATTTGAGGTATTAGCGGACAATCGCAGATTACTAAAATAATTACGGACTTTCAAGTACCGTGTCAGATATATGATAGAATGGAAAAAAGCAATTCTTTCTGCGGACAAACGCGTCTGCTTGGGCGATAGTGACAGCATTGGGAACCCTTGGGTCGTCGGAATTTCCTCAGAATTTACCATTTCGTAATTTTATGGGAAGAGCAGAAGATAAATTAAAACCTTTCTACGGTTACTTCTAGACTTTTAGCCTTTTCCATAAATCTCCAAACTGATAATTGGTATCTTGATTGATAACGGTCAGAAAGTGTTTGTTTCAGAACAGAACCATAGAATTTTCTGCTTCTCCTTCATACACATACCTTAAAATGTAATTTCGCGAAAGCCGATGGGAATATTTTATTAATCAGTCACTGTTGATGAATCAAAATTGTGCTACGTCACGTTTTTCTCGCCTTTTTCATGGACGTTCGTGTATCGCAAACGCTTTTCACGTGAGGCTTGTATAGAAATGCAGCATAATGTAAAACCGTTGACTGATAACAGACTATCAGTTTGCTACCCCCTAAAAATAGAAAATATAGTTATACGATGACTTTGTATATGACAAAAAATGTCTTCCTGTGTATTCAGGTACGAAAGCTGTGTCATTGCGGGCATCATCGGGGTACTGTATGTTCGCTTTCAAGACTACCGGTCTGCTACCTCCTATTTTTGTGGGAGGCCCGTTAGGTCGAGTAGTTGAGATCTCTGACAAATAGTGCTGGCGATCAGGTGCCTTACTCTGAGGGTCGCCGTTTCGAATCCGGCATGGGACTCGACCAATTTCAGCACTACACACCGAAATATTCACCAGACAGTACTGTGCGGTTCACAACTGAAAAGTACTGGCAGGAAAGGTCCTGTTACCAGCAGGTTTACTGTGCAGTAACCGCACAGTTAGCATCCACTTGTTACCATCCGGTGGACGACTGGACAGTACCATTCAGCTGGCAACCGGACGGTTACCAGATAGCTACTGTTCGGTTACTTTCAGATAACCAGCTGGTGAATAACCTATCAGTAACCACATGGTAACCGTGCAGTACCGTCTGGTAACTCAACAGTACCTGTCAGTAAGCAACCAGTTACTTGTTCATTTTTGAATGCGCATGCTGCAAGGGGACCTTTCCTGTCAGTTCTGTTCAGTTGTGGACTGCACGGTACTGGATGGTGACAGTAGCCAGCTGGAAATGGCTGTGTAGAATCTGTCCTATACTAAGATAGTGTAATCCCAAAATAAGGAAAAACACAGTTATACGATCACTTTCTAAATGACAAAAAATATCTCCCTATGTATTTAGCTATAAGAGCTCTGTCATTTCGACCATCAGAGGGATTCAGTATGTTCGCTTTCAAGACTACCGGTCTGCTACCGGCCTATTTTTGCGGGACACCCGTTGACCGAATGGTTTAGATCGCTGACATATCGTGCTGGCGATTAGGTGAATTACTCTGTGGATCGCTGGTTCGAATCCCACAAGGCACTGGAATCTGTGCTATACTAAGTCAGTGTAATCCCGAAATAACTCAGATTCAGTGGTAACAGACCGTGGTTTGGGTTAACAAGAGGTAAATAGCACACAGGGAGCGAGTCATAGTAAATTACCTGTCAAACTGATAATAAGGAACTCTTTCCCGCTAGATGAATTTGTACAACTCGGCTGCCATTGGAGAAACAAATGCAAGAGATATTTTATGCAACCCATACAGTTCTGTGCTGTATTATGTAGACTGCGTACGCGCGAAGATGATATGAAGATTTAAGTTTTTACGTCGTATATAGAGAATAATGAATGTTGCTATTGACCATTTTTCTTCAAAATCTGACTGTGAATTGTTTTTTTTTGTGTGTACATTCTCATTTTCAAGGTACGAAATCTTGAATGATACTGTTCTACAAACTTGCGGCTCACTTCTGTTCTGTGCTACACCAGAATGTATTGATTTGTCCTTAAGTTTCGACATTGACATATCAATCAATCAATCATTCAATCAGTCAAGGTATTTATTTTCAATCACTCAGTCAATGTATTTATTTCACGACTTTTGTTCCAAAGTATGACAAAGAAAACAAATATCTACACTACACATGCATGATAAATATACTATTGACAAGAGAGATGATAGTGCTCAGCTGGAAGGGAATTCTGGTGTGGCCCTGTTTTCATAAAGGATCTGGTATCTTTAGATGGGTAAATGGCCCCAGGTCAGGTGCAATACAGAAGACCAACATAAAATACTTCCACTACAAGAAATTATTCAATTGGCATGAAGTACAATATTATATTGTATACTTAGACAAAATTCAAGACACTGAGTCTCATCATTCTCGAGTAACACGGCCGTGGAGTAGTAGATTCGTGCAAAATAGTTGATTCTGAGATGAAAACAATTCTTATTGTTCTCTGTAAACATATGAAGATAACTACGTATTGGAACAGCGAGTATGCTGCATCAAACTGGTTTTGGTTATCGCTTATCTTCATATGTTCATAGAAAGAAATATGAAGTGTTTTCGCCTCAAATTGGCGATTTTGCACGAATGCACTACTTTATGGCCCTGTTATTCGACAATGATGAGACTCAGTGCCTTGAAACTTTTCTGAGTATACAATATAATATTGTGCCAACTGAACAATTTCTTGTATATTCAATATTTTATTTTGGTACTTCTACCGCACCTCTTCTGGGGCCATAACATACGTGGTCCAAATACTGACAAATCGAGCGATTTCTCTGCAGTTTTCATTGTGGAATTGTGTCATCCCTGTTTACAAGGCTCATCATACAAGGCTTTCAAAATTACAATAGAAGAAACAGAACCAGCCAGAGTGAATCTTCTCTTTGCGCGCGCTCTCGTATATATGCAACATCACAATAGACGGGAGCTTTTCTTCAGTCTTAAAAAATATGGACAAATAGCTCGAAAATTGTAATAGGCAAATAGCTGTCCTTTCCGACTCTTAAAAATGATAGTGTTGTATTTAATATTATAAATGTCGGAGAAGTGACATCATACAAAGTGTTATATTTGTTACACTCTCAGAATGTGTTGAAATAAGTGTTATATCCAGCATTATACTACTGTATCAGGAGCAAATACTACATTTTACAATGCTGAATTTAACACTTTTAAAGTGTTATATTGCTCCTGATAAAGCACTATAAATTTGGATATAACTTTTTTTTCAATACTTTCTTAGAGTGTTACAAATATAACACTTTCTATAATGTCGCACTCCGCGGACATTTATAATGTTAAATACAGCACTTTCA
This sequence comes from Hanleya hanleyi, assembly GCA_036873755.1. Classification (NCBI taxonomy): domain Eukaryota; kingdom Metazoa; phylum Mollusca; class Polyplacophora; order Lepidopleurida; family Hanleyidae; genus Hanleya; species Hanleya hanleyi. Next base: position 224,910 of record JAVTVY010050199.1, on the reverse strand, counting down.
TTTTAACACTTTTTAGAAGTGTTGGCCACTAATTAATGCGTTTCAATTTATTATTTCTTATATACTAGCCGATGAATCCGGTGGGTGCATAGAACTTAAGCAAACATTGCGACAAGCATTGCCACAACAGACACATAAACAATACGTGTCCAGACAACTGACACAGAGACTACTTCATAGTCTCCACATGAACAGCTGCAATAAAAGCGCGGCGAGATTTTTAGTCGCCAGATGTCATTTTTTCCTACCCCTTGCATATCGCTCCAACTTGTAGAATTATAGTTTAATGTCAATGTGACGTAGCGATCGAATAGCCTTTTCACGACACAGAACATGTTATAATTGTAATCGTTGTGGCTGTGTATCAATTCGAGAGGATCCAAAGTTGGAAACGTACGATTGTCATGACCCAAGCATTATATCTCCAATTGTAAACAGACAAAAATAGTAGATAAGAAGGAAAAAGCGAGAAATATATCAATAAGAACAGATTTTTTTTTCTACGACATGCGAAGCTGCGCTATCTATACGTGTTATAATCTTATAATCGTTTGGATATTTCATATATCTTGAACTGAAACGAGATATCTCACTATCCGATTTTAGCGTGCTCTTCACGCGTGATCGTATCTTGTCATATTGTTGGGAAACAACATGCGATTGGAGCAAAGGTGATAAACCGACACTAACGTCTCGTGAAACCATCTATCTGACACAAAACACTCTACTAAATTCACAGCTTTAACGTCTTCGTTGGGGAAGCTTCAGAAACGCTATCCGAGTGATTCAGGCAGTTTGGAGTGCTACTCAAACATATCTTTGAGTCTGACATGCACAGAGCAAAAAAAAAAAAAAAAAAAAAGGAAGACCCTGTAAACAATCCTTAACAATCAAAACACTATATTTCTGTCGGCACATACGCCACGATAGCGCAAAGGTCAGGATAAATTAACTTCTAAAACGTAGAAATGGCAATGCCACGGGCTATAAATTAACGTTGGCATGCCCTCCAAAATAACTACTCCAGGTTAAACAAGGTATATATAACTCAACAAAACACCTTTTCCTGATAAGTTCCAGAACGTATTGTTTATTAACTAAATACCCAGCTTCATTTCTGGCTTATCTTAGTCAGAAGAGAAAATTCTTTGGATCGGTGATCAAGAATTAAACACGGGCTAATAGGGATTGGTATTCGAAATGTTTCCACTTAGACCCATGAAAGAACCCCCATAGGAATACCTTCTCAGCGGAACAGCGTCAATTAACTGGAGCGAGATGAAACATTCAAACAGCTGTTATTGGATTATACGTTTTCTTAAAATTGGAATGTCTCTGCCGCTTCATCTCTCCTTTGAGCTAATTCTGGACATCTCTATCTCGTGTGGCATCTTCTTTAGGGATACCGTGGGAAAATAAAATTTTACAGCGATTGTGTCCGGGAAGTATAGGATAATTGCTTAATCTGATTACCTTGTCAACACGTTTCAATCTTTCCCCATTGGATACGGTATCGGGGCGATGTACACAATAACAAAAATTCCGAAAATAAGTCACACGTAAATTACGTCACACTTCATTGATATGTTGAATCAGTGTACAGTGTGGCTCTCACTCAGAGTAAATAGGCGAGTTCAAATTCGGAAATGGAGGTCAAAAACTGCTGCACTGAATGCGGAACAAACTGATAGATTGACAGGGAACTGGAAACTATGTTACTGTGGTTGCCACCTCTAGTTTCAGAGTCTAAAATGTATCTTAAATAACTTGAGTGTTCGTTTGACGTTAAATGTTTTGAATATATTGATGTGAATTTTCCTAGAAGCCACAGTCGTATGTTATTTGTTTCGGCTTCGTTTAGTCAACGTGAGAGTAATCACACACTAGTTAACCTAGCCCTATCTGACCTGGGCAATTTGGGGTGTAACGCAGCCTTGGGGGGGGGGGGGGGGGGAGTGCCCCTATATATTTTCGCTATCGCTAAGGCTACAGAGGGCTGATATATATAATTGGGTCAAGCTCTACAAGAAAATGTAAAAAAATCCAAGATGGCCGCCATGATGACGTCACTGTGACGTCGTTTTCAAAAAAAGCATTTTTGGACCATTTTTTGGTCAGAATTTTCGAATTTTTTATTTTTGTTTTTTCTTCGTAAAAACAACATGATAAATTAGTAAATAATAATCTGATATGAAATAAAATAGATTTTACCCACTTTTCCATACAGAAAAGCAAACAAATTGAGGAAATATGACGAAAACATCACTTTTCTGGTACCCCACATGGCCGCCATTTTGAATTTACTCATGATTCTCTACTGGGGCGGTCATTCAAATAGGCTAAAAATGGCAACAATATGATAATCTAAAAAGTCACGAAGTTTCAGCTCTCAATGTTTCGTCGTTTCGGAGATAAGAGCAAAAAACCAACAGGGGGCGGAAAATGAGGTACACAAAGCATTTTTATAATGATTTCTGTGACTGTTTTAGAATTTGCATTTTGTTATCTTGTATAAAAAATGTGTTGATTTTGTATATCAACTTGGTATAGACAAGTCTGAAATGTGACATCGTTATATCTAGTCCGTGAACTGTAAGTTTAATTTAGGTTAAGCATATTGTTTTGCCTTCCAAAATGGTAAACGAATTAATCACAAGTTATAATAAATCGGGTAAGCTCTCTCCGTACCGAAAAAGAGCAATAACGAACGAATAGGCAAATGAGCGACATGAATATACGAAAACAACAACATTACACTACAGACTAGTTCTACTTGAAACGAAGATGGAAATGTTCTATCTGATGTTCTGAAAATTTTCGAAGGGAAAGCCGATTTGTCAAGTTGTTGAAAACTTTAAACAAAACAGCTCTGATCACAAATTTCTTTGGTCATTTTCAAAATCTTTTGGGGTATATTATTGTTGGAATTTGGGAAGCTACACCGTTCAAAGTTTATTTACTTTTTGATGACATTTCGAATTGACCGATCAAATTGCTTCTTTCTTGAAACACCGCCCATGGATGATGCATTGTTGTAGCTTCAAGAAAATGTTATTGCACAGATGATATTTTTGACGCCTCGTTTCTTTCTCGTTCAGATATCGGGATCAGCGGTGTTGTCTATAGGAATATGGATTCGAGTTGACCCTCAAATAGAGTATTACTTCAAAAAGTTTGGAGACCTCGAAATACCACTGGACTACCTTTACACAGCCGCCTATGTTCTGATGGGTGTCGGTGCTTTCGTCTTCCTGGTGGGATTCTGTGGCTGTTGTGGAGCTGTTAGAGAGAGTACACGCTTCCTTGGTGTGGTGAGTATTGGCTGTTTTTTGAATCTGTTGACGTAACTAGATTTCACTCAGCGAAGCACCTACCAGTCGACGACAACATTGAGATTTAATTCGATAATCAACGTGGCCTTATCGATTCCTCTAAGATTCATACAAAGATACCTCAACATTATGCCTTAGTCGGGGTTTCTTTTATTGACTCTGAAAATATTTTATGGACGACGGCTGCACATTGTATGTCGGATCTGACTCTAACTGCTAGACGGGGCCATTTTCATACCTCCTATATACTGTCATAGTTTAACAGGCTACCAACTCTGACAGAGGGTCTACCTTCTATGAAATAATTTTCACTCTACACTTTATGGGACGTGGTTAACCATTGATCCTGTAAAATATGCGATTGGAATGTTTGAACGATACGAGCCTGAAACATGAGCGCTCTCCATGCGCTGTTTATATACGATGTGGATTGGTCTTGTATCAGGTATATACTATCAGAGACTACTACATCATATTATTCTAGACAATATATGGATTTATCTTTCACCATAAAAATTCCGATATCCATGATGTAAGCGTGCGATATCAGCAATAGGCATTTTACCTATATTGGAAACAAGAGGCATTTGGTCTATATTGGAAGCAAGAGGCATTTTGTCTACATTGGAAACAAGAGGCATTTTGACAACTAGAATCAAAGAGCATTTTGACTGTATTGGGAACAAGGGGCATTTTGACTATATTGAAAACAAAAGGCATTTTGACTATATTGGAAACAAGGGGCGATTTGGCTATATTGGAAACAATGGGCATTTTGAATATATTGGAAACAAGGGGCATTTTGAATATATTGGAAACAATGCCCATTCTGAGTATATTGGAAACAACGGGCATTTTGCCTATGCTGAAAACAATGGGCATTTTGAATATATTGGAAACAAGAGGCATTTTGCCTATATTGGAAACAAGAGGTATTTTGCTTATATTGGAAACAAGAGGCATTGTGCCTATATTGGAAACAAGAAACATTTGCCTATATTGGAAATATGTAGAAGGTGGGTTCGTCCCTCGACATGCATGAAATCTCTATTACCATGCTGAATACAACGTGGATATGATAACCACTGTGTAACCATGCCGACCTGGCTAAACCAGATCTAGTTGCGCTGACTACATGTGGCAATTTAATATCTTCAGGCCGTTCAGTAGTTTCAGTGACATTGCTGGCTAAAAAGGGCTACGTCATAGTTGACACCAATCAACACAGTCGTCTGTTATGATGACGTAAGCCTGTCTCGATGTCTGTCGGAGATACACGACTGCGAAGGCGACCCCCGATGCAGCGTGTAACATGACCATGAAGGCGACGGCGTGGAGCTCAATTCCACAGAAACAAATTTATACTATTATTTCTTTTACCCCATGAATAGTCATTTTTGTTTTGTTTATTAATGATCGGTTATTTCAGACACAACATCAGCAAATCGAGCCGCCCTGTTGGCGCCATCCTCTCAAGGTCGCCACTCTTCGCGTGCACAATCGTGAAGGTGCAGTGATCGTAAATCCTCAAGTAAAGTTTCCATCAAATGAAAGACCATTGCAAACAGTGTGGCAAAATATTTATTGTAATTTTTTACGATTTTATTCCACAGAGTAAACGGCAATTAAAGCATGGTGTTTTATGGTGGTTTGTTACAATCATATTTAGGTTCAGTGACTTCACACTGCCTTAATAAATATATTTCAAACTTTGTATGCACTTTCCAGTGCTTGATTCAAGCTTAAGGTGTGTATACTTTGAGTTTCAACACAGACTCACTGTTCTAATGTGCATGTTTCACCAAAATCTGGGAGATGGTAACTCATAGGTGTCAAGTCGATTTGAATCTTGCATTTAATTTCCCAGATTTTGGAACATGCACATTGGAACAGTGAGTCTGTGTTGAAACTCAAAGTATACATACCTTAAGCTTGAATCAAGCACTGGAAAGTGCATACAAAGTTTGAAGTATATGTATTAAGGCAGTGTGACGTCACTGGACTTAAACATGACTGCAACAGACCACCATAGAATACCATGCTTTAATTGCAGTTTACTCTGTGTAATAAAATCGTAAAAAATTAAAATAAATATTTTCCGACACTGTTTGCAATGGTCTTTCATTTGATGGAAACTTTACTTGAGGGTTTACGATCACTTTAACGATAACGGTTTACGATCACTTTAACCGCGGTCTCGCCAGTGACCATCTTTTAGATTGTATTAGATGGCAAAATGATCAGATCTAACCAGCGTAACTAGATCTGGTTTTTAACCCCATCTGGTCTTTCGGGGAGTGCTATTATGTCCCCACACGTACCAAACTTTTCACCTCAGCTCCCGAAAGAAGGGAAAAGAGAGCTGAAACTTTTCCAGGAATCTTATTGGCGTCACTTTGACAATATATGCGTAATTGTAGATTCAAAGGACCACGAGAAAATTCAAAATGGCGGCCACGAGGTGTCTTCAGAAAGTCGTGATTTTGGTCTTTTCTGTCCATTTATTCACAGTTTTCTTGCCTAAAATGGAAGTAATTTATTTTGCCCAAACTGTTTATTCTGTATCATATTAATTAGTGTTCGAGGGAAACTATCGAAACAAATCGAAAGAAATAGGCGAAAAAAACACAAAACAAAAACAAAACAAAACAAAAAGACAAACAAATGGCTTCCGACAAAAATGACGTCACTGTAACGTCATCATGACTGACATGTTGGATTTTTTTCACATTTTCTTATAGAGTTTTACCCAAATATATATAGTATGGAAACCAGCCCTCTACGCCAAGCGGTATCGAAAATGCCTCCCCCCCAGCGCTGCAGAGACAGACCCCAAATCGCCCAGGCTTGGTACTCTCTAAACAAAGTTGAGTCAAATTTCACCCAAGTAACAGTGGAAATTGATTCCACTCAGTACTTACGTGAGATTTTCACTCAGCTTGAGTTACTTTCCACTCAACTTGAGTTGAATGCACTTAACTTGAGTGACACTCAAGCATAAGAGTGGAAATGGATCCCTCTCAAGTTGAGTGAACTTGAGTGATTTTAACTCAAGTTGAGTGAAAAGTAACTCAAGTTGAGTGAAAAGTAACTCAAGTTTAAGTGAACAGGTACATTTCACTCAAACTTGAGTGGAACAGTTCTCTCAAGTTTTTTTTAGAGAGTAGGGTTAATCAGATTGGAACAAATTCATACTTCAGTTTTTTTTTGTAACCAAAGCGCTGTATGGCCTTTCTTTGATAAAGCTGTACATCCATCATGTATTAACCCTGGCTGTTCAGCTCTGATACCCAGATTATTTCAGATTATTCACCAGTACGGATATGATTATGGATTACGATACTTCACAGAAGAGGAAGGAAATGGATTTGCGATTATATAATGTTACAAAATGTTACAAATCCTTTGCCCTCCGGAGTTCCAAGGGTATCGGACGCCACTGGCAAATCCACGGATATCCCAAATATATCCCACAGAGATGATGAAAGGTGTACAATGCCGACATAATTGAAATTTTATAGGATATTTTTATACACGTAAATCCTCCAGACGCAACAATAAATGTAAAAAATTACGGTGCTTTCACGATAAAAATATTCAGTAGGCCATTCTTCTTGAGATAGGACTTTTATTTTATTTAATACACATTGGAATTGGTGCTAACTGTCATGCTAATTTATTGTTCTGTCGATTATTGACGCGGAAATTCTTTTATGGACGACGGCTTAATATTGAATGTCGGATCTGACGCTTGCCATTTCCAGAGCTAGCAATACAACACAGCGCTTATATCTCTTTACATACTTGGATGTGTCTTTTTTTTTGTATTTCCAGCGTTTGACCAATCTAATTAAAATTAAATCCTATCTGCTTCCCCATTTGGATATGTCGCTTGTGGGATCTAACCGACTTGCACTAACGCGAGTGTCGACCAATCCCGAGAACTCTTCATAGTGCTTTGAAGGGAACATAATGGTAGGAGATTTTGGTTGGCTCAGCCAAACAGGCGACACGCTGGCGGGATATCTTCTGATGTTGCCGCACCAGATTGGCACCATAATGCCGGGTAGAAATATGGAATGGTCCTTGACATAAACCTTGGGTTAAAGCGGATAAGATGACCCTATCCCCTCGCCCCGACCGCAAGTAAAGTAGTTAAAATGCGGCCGTGATGTCATAAGACTATTAAATATTCATGACCTGGGCGCTCTGAACACCAAATGCAATTGAAATCAGTAAGATCCTACATAGCGACATATACGATTTGGGAGCATTGATAGGATACTAATTTATTAAGATTGGCGTTTGACGATCCCACGCGTGCTCTTCCCGTTTGATCAAGATACATTCGAAATTTATACAGAAATGAGAAAATTTCGATATCCGCATTGTCATGACAGTACGTCGTCGGGTCATCAACATTATTGTGTTGTATGCAACTTCCCACGTAGGCAATTTCTCGGGGATACTCCGAGCGATATATCCGTTGAAGGATTATTGACGCGCAAATTCTTTTATGGACGACGGCTGAATATTGAATGTCGGATTCGACGCTTGCTATCCATATTGCCTCCATGCTGTGGTCACGTGACAGGAACTGTATGGGATCACAGCGGTGGCCTCGTTATTGAGACATTTTTGTGAAAGCACGACAAGAAGTTTTGAATCCCGACTCCAGTATCCTAAGTTTCCTGATTCAAACCCCAAAGAATACTTATCAGACCAGTCTAACCGTGTGTTGATGTCAAGGGGTGTTCACACTGTTCTCCTAAAGTGACTGGGAGCTGCTGTCTTGGCAGAACGAGACCATTTCTTCATTATAATGAGTTGTGATTGATTGCGATAACAGACCATTACTGTTTACGCCAACAAGTGACGTTCGCAACAGAAAGGAACACAAAATGACTGCAATGTGTCGCAAACAGTTTTTAAATTAGAAACGCTTACCATCCTTACTTTTGCCGGGAAAATAATCACCTTTCGTTTGTAGTGACATTTCCAGGAATTTGAGTAGATCATTTATAGGCGGTCTGAAACGATACACCATTCGAATTCCAGTATAGGCAGATAGTTGTCCAAAGATCAAGAAAACAGAAAATCCTTCGGACCATCATGAACTGTTAAAAGAAAAACTCAATCTCAAGAAGAATCAATCTGATTTGCCAGAACTACTCAAGAATCAGTCTGATTCCCAAGATTCTGGAGAATCAGATTGTTTCTTGCGTATTTCTGACGAATAAGATTGATTCTTGAAATCTATCTGATTCGCGAGAAATTCTCAAGAAACAGTCAAGAATCAATCTGATTCGGATTGATTCGCCAGATATACTCAAGAAACAATCATATTTGCCAGAAATACCCAAGAAACAATCAGATTTGCCACAAATACCCCAAAAATACTCCCAAAATAATCTGATTCGGCAGAAATACTCAAGAATCAACATTACTATTATTACTACATTGTTCTTTGAATGTTTCGATTTTTTTACCTTTGTGGTCGAGACTTTACAATCACATTGTAGGTCAGATATTTGATGGGTTTGATTCATGCATTGAGTTTCTTTTATATATTTCAGTATATCCTGTGTTTAGTTCTTATCGTGGCCGCAGAAATAGGAGTGGCAATCTACGTCGTCGTCAAAAAAGGCGAGGTAGGTATAACTTGGAGGTGTCACCGGTATATGGGGCGTATATCATTGTTGATTCAATCCAAGGGAGTACTGCATAGCGACCACCAACTTCACAACTTCAAGGTTTTTTTTAGCAAAAGGCAATACCTGGACCATCTTGCATATAGCAGACTGCATTTCACTTTTCTGTGTATGTAAATCTGCGAATGAGAACAGAGAACAGAGGATAGATCACATGATCAATATGTCCAATCAGAAAGCTTCCTCATTCGATACTTCAGTAATCTTCGCCATGTTGTCTCGGAAGTCAGTCCCATGGGATGTTGTCACATGATCACACGCCATGGTCAATATGCACAGGATTTTGCTTTGCTGATTGGTTGAAATTCATTGTGGCATTTTTCATGAACCCGATTCAGTTCCATGTGTACCAGGGGTATCTAGGATTTACACCTGGTTTTAGAGAGGATAGGCCACCACACGTCTAGTGACGAGGAGCACAATCAGAGTTGATAATTCAGTATTTATCCGAGATCCGTCGCATGTTTTTTGGTACAATGCGGAGAGAGTTTAACATGACTTCCCGGATACGGTATGCGGTTCTACGTTCCCGCTAACCTCGCATGTTATCGCTGACTGATTGGTTCATCGATAATTATATGCCACTTGACTCCATTTGGGCACGCTTCGTTTCTGTTTGTGAATGCATCTGAGGAGAGTTCGATTCATGCGTGACATTTTGACATACAGAAAAAAATCCACGGTTGAAATCGATTTCAGAATACCGTTGCTGTCAAAAAATACATTTTGCCATCTCGGCATCAATATTGAACTCCCAGTGTAAAGGTTCGGCATCTCTCCCATGTTTCAGCACCAGAATGTATTTATTGTTTACCATGTGCCGTGACAAATCAATCGCTAAGGCCTGCCCTGATCTATATCCGGGTTTCCGTTTGTTCGGTTGATTACATTGCCACTGAGCAAAGGATAAACACAATTCATTGATCAACTAAAGAAATATAAAATATAGCTGCATGTCAAGTAAATTGGATTAGCCTGGTTTGAGTAAGTAAAATTGCATGATCCCACTTGACATTGGATCAAAATATTGACCTGAAGGGCGTAGCCAATCAGCGGAAATGAGGTCAGTCGGTCAGTGGAACGGAAATCGAAAGTCATGTATTTCAACACCTCAGATGTGAAATTCGTTTTATGCTGAACTTGATATATGTGATTTCAAATATTGGGGATATTAACAGTGAACATCAAAGAAAAGCGAAGATTCGTTGATTAAGGAAACTTCAGCTGGGAAATTGATACCCCATTTGCAACAATCTAGCATACTTAATTGGTTTAATTCTATTTCGCCTTCACTAACATCTAACGTAGACAAAATCATCTCTATCTAGCGAGTGAATTCGCAAACGCCATTACACCGCAAACCTCGGGTCATTGTATCGAATTCCACTGAAACCGATGCCAGGGGCCATGTGAGCACCTTTACAAGTTCACCACAAAGACATCTACAACAGATATAGGCCATGGGTCACGTCCTGAATTATGCCTATAAATAAAGTTTCTTTGCAAATTTCTGGGGACAACTTGACTTTAACATAAAAGTACTATTTTCTCTTCACATGCAAATGTTTCCACGCTTTCACCTGCACATTAATTAAGAAATTCACGAAACAGGTGAGGTTCATTGATTTAACCTTGACAAAGAGAAGAGAACTCCATGATAAACACACCACAATTCAAGTTTTTATGTAGTATTTGTTCTAACCTGGTGTCTTTATGCTACTTTTTTCTCTTGAGACAACAGGGTGTCTCTCTCATCTCTCCCATGTCAAATTGCCATTTAGGGTGTCTCATTGCAAACTTGGGTAAGTTTATTCAAGATACCCTGAGTGTTAGATAAACTCGGATAAAAGTCAGACGTTATTACGGAGAGTTATTTCCCGATTTCTTCGTTAGATGAATGGAGACTTCTGTTTCGTGAATTTGCATGTGATGCGAGAATACCCATACAGTACATTTTGGTTAAAAATTGAGTTATCCCCAGAAATTTGCAACGAAAGGTTGATGCCCGAGACTTGGCCCAAGGATTGAAAAACCATGCTGAGATACAAAACCTGCATAACATCCGAGAATCACCAGTGGTCCTTGAGTTGTTTTCGCTGCAAACACAGTCAAAGTATGGAAGGTAGAAGTCTCAAGATTATAAATCGACTGTTTGAATAATACAACTTAGCTCGGTTGTCGATCTCATAAGATGTCCTCCGTCGTATCCCCTTATTTAGCTATTTGATGGGGACCAACTGTCCTTCGTTGGGCGCGAAGGCAATGGACATGAGTAGTTCGCCTGGTTTGGTAGATTCAGCTGAACGGAAGTAGCTCTAATTATAGATACAATTCAGTACGGTCAATGGTTCGAACGTAGTAGTGGACACATCTAGTAGACACCCCTTATCTTACAACAGTGTTCAATAGATTGTGACCGACAGTTGCCCCACGTTGGGCGCCAATGTGAAGAAATGCGATGGTTCTGGATCTCGTATCGAACCAAAGACCTCTCGTTTTGGATATTATCTTCTTGGGAAATATCCCACTTGTTGGGGACCATTATACGGGCAACTGCCATGATAATTGTCATAATAAAACTTCCAAATCAAAATATTATGATCTGTCTTGTTTCAGATTCAAGACCATTTACACGAAAAATTGAAACTTGGTGTAAAGAACTACAACGGCAGTGGGGAAGCAGCCATGGACTTTTTCCAGATAAAGGTAATATATAAAGAATGAAACATGCCTTCATGTCGGCTTTGAAGCAATCATGACGGGACGCCTTTCGTGGCGTAAGTGGTGCTTAGTATTATTTAAGAGGCCGATGGGTAGAAATGCTTGAGTAGACACTATCTTAGGTATTTATCAGTGGCGACTCACACCCATGCCACGGCGCCAGATATTCATGAGGTCGTTACTCGATTTAGGTAGAACAATTATACCTTATGAACTCACATTTGATATATCTGTTAAATCGAACTGAAACAGAAAAGGTTAGAACGTTAACAACCATCTGAAGGCATGTTTCAGTTACAGTTACATGATGACAGGAGACAATGTATGCCAAATATTGGCAAGATATTGTGGTCAATGAGGCGAAGCCCCGAGAGAGCAATACCGTGCCAATATTTGGCATACATTTGCGAGTGTCTGTCATGTAACTGTTTTATCCAATTAACATCCGAGCGTGAGGGTGGAGCTCCGCCTCTTTTGACTTAATTCGCGAAAAGGCGGCCAGCTGTGGTGTATTTAAAATACACCATATGCAGTATTTGAATACACCTCGTTGATTTGTTTAGTGAATATATTACAATGAAACGATCAAAGAGTCACTGGATAATTAAGTGATAACAGGTATAAATTTGGCATATATGCATCAAATTACCTTACTATTTGCAGAAAGAACCATTATGCTTATTTTAATGAATGTTTTGGCAATTCAAAGCTGAAAGTATGTCAGATATCGCTAGTTAGATATACAATCTAGGTAAACCAAGATGATAAATCAGGATAATACCATCTAGACGTAACGCTATGAAAACTTCTTGCGAAATGTTCGCCGTTATTCTGCGAGATCCCATAATAAGCCAATCACGACAATTTCTCACTTTTCTGATTGACGATTGACGTTTACTTCACGGAGAGTATTATCTTCGCACGACACAATCTTTTGATATTTTCTACCCCTAAACAAAAAAGACTTTTCGGCGGGAATAAACTCTTTGATCTTTACGGTTTACCACGCACAATGTCTGGAAATGATGCCATATTTGCATACTGTTTCCCGATAACGTTTATATATTAGTCCACGTGCTATCGTGTGTAATTACTGTGGGCGTGATTTTGAAATTGTTTCAACAAGCTAGCCACCTGATACGCTGGAGCATAGTGAGGAACGAAAATCAACTACTCGGAAATCCACAGGCTAAGCCCAGAGCGGGTCACATCTCGCTGTTGCACTCCGTGTGAGACAGATATCGGGAATCCCCATCATTCAATAGATTCTATCACCATTTCAATTTTTTTGCAACTGCGCAGCGTCTGCACAGCTTTTCATGGGCTTCCTGTTTGTACCAAATCCGAAGTTTCTAACTCTGGAGAGATGGTGGCGAGTGGTGGAAAACAGTTGATATTTTGTGTAACTGTACATAAAATCACTAAAAAATGTCTCGGACTATCACCTGATGGGCTGAAGAACGGCACCAGATATTTAATTACCCTGAACAAAATTTAGTTCCACAGAAAAACTATTTTGTCCGAGATATGACCCACTCTCAATCCGGGCAGAATGCGGCAGTTGGTACAAGCGACCTTTCGCGACCTCGCCTTGTGCGCATGTCCAGTTACCCTAGATTTGTAATGGCGATCTGACTATTGCTAGATATCTACAAATCTGGACCGGCCAATCGCATTGATTTGAATCGGAGACCAGACGAAGACTAGGGAATATTCAACTTTGAAATATTCAACTTCAAAGACATTTAAGATTGCCAGAACCATATTTTTTTTCAACATAATATAGTGAACTATCAATTCCACGCTTAGTTTCAAATATTTCCTATTCCCTGAACAAGCCTTTGTACCGGTTAATCTCTCGCTGTTTTTTATTTCGAAATTGTGCTTTGGTCGTCTCAGCCTTATTTATATCATTGTAATTTTGTATAATAAATATGATTAGTTTCTCTAACTTTATGATTAAAAAATTTGTAAAATGGATATGCTAAGATTCTGTCTGGATTTTCTCTTTCTAATGTAGTCGCACAGTGTGGCAAAGAAGGAGTACCTTTATTTCTTCATAAATGAATGAATTTCTTCTTCAGTTCTCCTGCTGTGGTGCAGACAACTATACAGAATATTTCACCTCTCCATGGTATGCCGACAACGATGTAAGAGGAACGGTAAGTTTAACATCTCGAATGGTGAAGCTCATCCTATCCACGACTTCATTTTTATTTGTCGCTTGTAAAATGTTACGGTCTTTCACGAGAGCTGGGGGGGTAACTGGTGACGTCCATCAGAGTGGTGTGAATCCAGGGTTTACGCTACAATTCAAGTTATTTCAAGTTAATCCTTAGACAATAGAATATTGTCCCGATAGCAGTGAGCGGGTGTATTGACCAGTGACCGACCGCATGAGTTCTGGTTCGTTAATCGGGGCGCTTTGCTATCTTTTTAACCTAGGAATAATTTTAATCGACGACAGCTGGACTATTTTCGACCAGAAGTTACCAGAAGCTTATTGGTCCTTTCTTGGAATAGTAGAAAAGTTTTATCCATATTTATCATATTCACACCAGTTCACAGGATAGAGAGAGAATTAAGGTTTAATGTCGCATTCAGCAATATTTCAGCTATATAGCGACAACCAAACAAAATTCTAAGTAATCAATTCAAAAACTCGGTAAGCTAATGCGTTAAAACAGGTACAAACACCAGTTCACAGAGCTCACGCGGTGACTCACGTGTCAATGCACATGCCGCAGACATATTGTCTAAGGCTTAACTTGAATTATAGTGCAAACTACCAATCCGACTGAACCAATGAGAAAAACCTTTCAATAGAAGTTGAAGCGATATCATGATTGGCGGACGCTCGTTCATAGGATCTTACACAGGCGACATGTTACGATCAGCAGTGTTGATAGGAGGTGTAAAAAATGATTAGGAAAGTTTAGCTTGGCAAATTGGGCCGGGGAAATTAATTCGAGCTTCACGGAGTGGGGCGAATGGTTACTGGTATAGGGTATCAGAGTGAATTCTCCAACAACTGGAAGAGTTATCAGGCTAGGAAGATCCCGCTTTCTAACATGGCGGTAAAACAGGTCATTTTTGCTCAATAAATCAGTTTACGTATAATGAATTCAGCAAATTTCTCTTAAGCAGCACGCAGACATATATATCCCGATCATACGGTGGCTCGTATCCAACAGGGTTCAAAATCTTACGGCACATCACAGGACGGCACATCAGAGCACGACACATCAGAGAACGTTCTATAAAGGGGGGTAAATCTTGCGTGGCTATGAGACTGCTGGGCACTTAGGGGACGTTTTATTAACGTGCATGGGCACATCAGGGAACGCTCGGCACTTGATTGAAATTGTAGTTTAAGGACCGCTTCCCATACGGATTTCGCGGCCATCAAGTCAATGTTTTTAGATCGTCCTCTGATGTGCCGTGCTCTCATGTGCCGGCACATCACAGGACGGTAGGATTTTGAATACGTATACCTTGAATACGTGCACCCTACGAGCCGCCGTACTGTAACAGAGGTCTGTTACGGTAAATGAATTGAAAGGCGAAGTCACTCGTAGAACTTGATACACGTTTATAGACAATTCACAGTTAAACATAGAAACACACAGGAACAAATATACTAAATCGGAACTCCGGATAATTTAAGTTGGGATTCCAAAACTATAAATCACAATGTCCGTACATTTGGATATCCATAAAAACTCCCTATTCCTGATTGAACCTGGACTTATATACAGAATGTGACGTAAAGGTGTCGTAACTAACAACATATTAATACAAGTTTAGACTGAGCAATAAATATATAAAGAACAAGTGAACATACAGTACATAGTGAAACATGCTAGAAATCACAGCCTATTCAGAGGTAATTAAGGCCTTAAGGATTAAGGATAAACATGTAGTCAAATTCTCTGAAATAAAACTGTAAGAATACAATGCTTTGACACGTTAAGAAATATTTTACTCCGAAGATATACTAAAAATCACAGATTAAAGTTATTGAATATATTAATCATAAAAAATAAATTAGTCAATGAACTCTGTGACAGTACCATGAAATGGTAGTAGAAAATAAACTGTCATCTATTTATTTTGCATAATCAGAGGCCAAATATTTGTCATGCTATTGAAGCACAACATGTTCTGGTTCTTCAAACAGCAAATTAATTACAGGTCATGGAACAATCTACAGATTAATGCGCCTGAAGGAATCAAAATTTATTGAGCGAAAATGACCTTGAGCTTTTTTACCTCCATTTAAGAGAGCGGGATCTCCCTAACCTTGTTATCTCACATTGGTGTTCTCTAAACAATGTTGAAAAAAAAACTAAATAAAAAAAAACTAATTAAAAAAAATAAATAAATAAAAAAAACATATCCGCCGAATTGTGTACAAGAAGCACGCAATCATGTGCACTTTTTCTCCACAATGATTGTGTACGGAACTTTTTAAACTTCTTATTTCTCAAGTGAAAAATATATTACGGCGCAGATAGGGTGACAATGGTCTTCCCGAAATGAATAACCGATAATTACAAATCATTAATGTCGGGTATGTACGGTACAAATTTATTTTAAAAAATGAATAAATATTACATTTAGATTGTGTAGTCTGTGTTTACATAGTAAAAGGTGCATAAGAACAACTATATTATTCGGTATTTTTCATGCAATATATTAGGGTCGTAATGGGTAAGAAAACACGCGCTTTTGCTAATCCGAAAAGAGTTAAGCCCCTTCGTGAATGTATTTTTTCCGTGTCTCTGCCATTTCAGTCAACGTGTTCACAGATGTTTTCAGTGGATAACTTATCTTGGGAATCCGGAGGCGCATATTAAAATAAAAATGCCCGTTTATCATCACCCCAACCCCGTTGGCCGCCCCTAGTGTTTTATTTTATTTTCTGCGATGTCTTAAAATATATATTATATGTTGAGTTGCTTGATATTGCCTATATAGGATTTGTTGTTCTATGTTGTTTCAGGGCATCTACATAGCTGGCAGTTGTTGTGTTGTCGACGACATAAACAAGGTACATCCACAACCCGTTAACCTGGAGAGATGTATGTTAGATTCCCGCAAACAAGACGCGTCCTCGGAGCATATGTATCGGGATGTAAGTACAATATTCACACATATGGATTACCTTGATCACGAAATAGTGGCGATATATTTATAAATGTACTATACTCGCTTAAAACCTGTATAGAAACCGACTTGTTTACGAAGATGATCATACCAAGCGCCTCAATTGAATTTGACTATACTTTTCTCCGCACCAGCCCTGCGTGGAATCAGGCTGTATTTGAACCGTCTGTAAAAAAAAAAAAAAAAAAAAAAAACCCCAAAAAAACCCCAGCAGCCAATGAATGGCGAGGAAGACTGGTTCGTCGTCTTCGTGGAATGTCGCTTTATTCCGGCGCAAGCCGACTTTGCGTAGGAAAACATACTGGATTGACACTGCCTACGATATTTGTCTGACGTCAGTGTAGACCTGACAACGGCGTCTCTTAATGATATGGACATCTGAATTGAAAACAACCAGAATTAATAGATGAAAAAGAGGACACATTGACTGGCTCTTAATTTCCTTAAATATGTGCATTTGCGCACAGATTATGAGGTCAAGAATACGATCCCCATAACATCCTAATTATAACACGACTGATATTCGTCACGACATGCAGACCAGCTCTTTCTCATGGTACGGTTCTGTCAGACGACTAGGACTGATGGGTATGTTTCTATACCATGTATCTGCAGCGATTGCATTCAACTGGTCGCTTATATATTACGCTGTCTATACTATTACAATTTTGCACACTGTCCGGCATTTTCAGGACGCAACTCACAGCAAACCAATCGGCTTAATTTTAGACTGAAATAGAACCATCATATCATCTAACACCGTGTGTTCATGTCCGGCCTATTTGGACATGGTTATTACATTACCTGGACCGATAATAATTTTACCTGACAAGATGAAAAACACCATTCACACGGTGTTTGTATCAAGACGATAATTTAGACGGATTTTTCATTCACAACTTTTCAGTTCACACTGTGTATGTGTTACAGACGTCAGTTCCACGTGTTACCGTCCCACATTTCCTGTTAACGTTGGAGCTGGCTGCAAAATGCCATATTCAATTAAATGTCTCGAACAAGTCCAATAATGTCAGTCATGACGACTATACTTAATGTTGCCTCGAAAACGACACTTAATTTTCAATAGAAGCGTCAAATCCGGCATGGAGTAGAGTACCGTCGTCCATCTTGAATTTCCACGGACGTTAATAAGCGAGACATGTGCCATAGTTATTACAAGGCAAAAAAAAAAAAAAAAAAAAAAAAAAAAAATTGGTTTCTGGGCAGCAGGCGCGTTGATTTGTAAGGGGCGTGTCGAACCTTTTTTAAACTTTTTTGTTACCTTCCATTCTCCAAGAGTTACTATCCATGCGGTGCTGGATGTCACAAGAGCTTACATGTATTGAAATAGTGCGAGGAACGAAGATTTAACGGCATGGGCCTGATATTCTATACCTTAACGTAAATCAGTGTCTTCAAATCGGTGCTCAATTAGAAAAAAAGATAAAATAGAAATAGAGGGTACAAAAATTAGCCTCACGAAGAAAAAGTTTTGCCAAAACGAATACTGGTTTATTGCGTGAGACAATATTCCAGCAGTTTCCAATCCATGTCATGTCACTATTCACTTAGACTGGTTATCTCCCCTGTATTCCATACAGTAGACAGATCACGGCCGGCATCGTCGGTTCAAAATTCTGCTCGGATCTAGACTCATTCTCCGCATTGTGGAATGTATCGGGTCGAATAAACACGTGCAGGTGCGGAGAATGAATTACCATGGCCCAATGAAAGGCGACCTGTACTGTGATAACCAATCAGGCTGTTAGAATTATCAACCAACAGAATTTGAATTCGAATTCAGTCAGTATATTGGCAGCGAAATGAATGCTCTATGGATATACAGTGTACCCTGTGATGTATTGAGAGTATAATGTTCAAATGGCCATTGACCACAGTTTGACCGTAAAATGACACATGTCACGGAACGGGACTTCTGGAAGACTATTATGTTAATTTTTCATGCTCATTTGGAATTGGTGCTAACTCTCATACGAAATAGGTCTTTCGATTATTGACTCGAAAATTCTTTCATGAACGACGGCTGAATATTGAATGTCTGATCTGATGGTTAATATTCAGAGATCTTGCGCGTGGCGACCGTTTCTGCTATCAGAGCTTGAAATCTCGAATGTTCGATGTCAGTCGTATTTGTTGCGTTTTGTAATAATTCCTTTATATTCCCCCTACCCTCACACCCTTGCAAATCGCAGCCATGAGAAAAATACCACATAAGGCAGAATGGGTCATTATTCAATAATTGGTTGTGATCAATTTTGCAGGGATGCCACGCCAAAATTGTGAGCTGGATTGACGAAAGCAGTATCATATTGATAGCCATCGGCTTCGCCATAGCCTTGATTGAAGTAAGTACTATAGTATCAACTGTATCATCGTCCTGTCACACGGTAACTCACAGTGCTTCCAGGGAGCTTTCATTATTTAGCTGCTAATCTGATGAACTACGAAATCATACGCTCCGCAAATGTAATGGTATAATTTTATTGCCTGTACAGCAATTAATCATGGGCAATTTTAACTGGGTATCCACAGGGGTGTATATTCAATGATCATCTAGAGGGGCAAGTAAAGCAGTCGGAGCCCTAATGGGAAAGGGCGAAATAGAGAGACTCTTCTCTGCAGCATAATTTTCCTTTGTGCTCATCACTTGACTTTACTTTACTTGATGTTTACTTTTCAGATTGCTGGAATCGTGTTTGCTATTTGTCTGTGCCGGCAAGTCAACTTTGATGATAATATTGTCTACAAGTGATGCAAGATTCTATACTCTCAATAAAAACTTTTAACCATGGGAACATACAAGTGGATCTCGAGAGACCGCGATTTTACGAGATTAAAAAACCCCAAAACGTTTTGTAATTGGAGAGATAAGTACACTATATCGTACTTTTACGTAGAGGAAGGTGATATTATCGATTGCGGTCCATCACCGTCATACAATCTCGTGTTGTTAAAGTTGTTGGATCTCACGCACTTAACATTCATCATTCATTCATTATTTTATAATTGTTGTTTTTTTGCCCGATAAACCACTGGTAAAATATTGTAAGTACGAGGGGAGATAACTCTACCTCGACCTGCTAAGATTTATCTGGCCGTGTTGTGCTTATTGAATACTTGATGAACTGGCTGGCATGATAGTTTTAGTCATCTTCCACGGTCACGCGTGGACTTAGAAAATTACCGAGAACACTGAAAGTTATCGCAATTTCCACGATAAAGAAATTAATTGTTTGGTTCTGGAGAAATTTTGATGGAATCAATTTTTTTATGTTAAAGGAAGTAGAGGAAGTTCGTTCCCTTTCGCTTATGGGGGTATAACCTGGTGATTGGTCAATTTTTCACAACATGCTGAATTTCCTAGCAAAAGTATCACAAAAGCAAAAACTTCAAATATGGTAAAAATAAACAAAAGACATTTTAGATGCACGAACACGTGTCCCCGAGCACGCCAGTTTGCCAGTTTCTTGCCGACGGGCGGTTGTTATTTCCCGGTACTCCGGCTTCCTCCACCAACCAAACTGACTGTCACCATATGAGTGAAATAACCTTAAGTGTGCCATTAAACCAAATGCCCCCCTCATCCCTCCTGGACATGGGACTGGAAAGGCTATATTTATCTGTTATACCTCTACTATTTTCTAAGAAAGCCTGCTAACCCCTGTTTTTATTACATATTCAACGAGAACTATATAGCAAATAGGGGGAAAATTTAACTTGAGGAATTTTAATTTAATGAGCTTCAAGCAAGATAAAGGTCAAAGTTTCTCTATGTATTCAATGTTATGGCTAACCATGGCTGTCATCTTTTCATAACGAATATGATGACCCCCCAATTTCTTTTCATTTATTATCTTCCATTAACCCGACGAATAAATAGCGAAATTTAAATAAAAATCAATCTCCAGAAATGAACGTCCTCTACTTCCTTAACAGTCGTCGTCGAAAGTCTTATAACATGATGATCAATGCAAAACGAACTATAACAGATCTGTCGATGCTACTGTTATAGATAGGATGTTACATTAAGTTCCTAGCAAAAATAGTTCCGACCAGTAGAGAGAATGCTACACCAGCGAATGCATGAAATTCTTGGGTTGAATCTTTATCACTAATAGCTTATCAAATCAAAAGATATCTCCGCTCCATTTGAGTTTAAAGCCGATGATTTTTTTCTTCCGAAAAATAAGTTACGGGCAACGATTATGTGTAACTGAGAACCATTAAAACGCTCGTAAAACAATGTTCGTTTTTCATCATAAAGGTATCATAAAAGACGATACATCACCAGTCTAAATTATTTTGTACATAGTCGCAAATAATGTAAAATGTAATATAAAACTTCAAAGAGTTCATCGTTGTAAAGTGTATAGTTCAAGACATGTGAATATTGAAAAGCAATTTCTATATCATGAAAAAAACGAAATTATTTTGTTCTTTCGGTTTTCCATTTTCCTCAGAAATGTCAGAAATTCTAGAGAAATCTTGTAATTATGTGATCGTATATATATATATATACCTATGTTTTATTTATGATGTAGAATGTGATGTTATTTTGATGTACATTTCAGATTTGGATGTCTACCGTCTTTGTTGTATTATTGTAGTTTCTCGACCATTTAATATATAATTAAATGTAAATCTTCTTCCAACTGTTTGTGTTGCTATCTGGCTTTCAACTTATAAATAGACTTTGCACATATCTTATAACATATGCGCCAACCCAGTCAAATTCAGTCCCGATGGAAATTTTGCCTGGGCCTGTTTACCCAGGAATCTGAATACATTTGGACGGTACTTCCGCCGTTTCCTGGATTTATTTAGACATATCGATAGCCGATTAGATATCTGTAACCGAGCAGCCGGAATGTTGTTATGACAGCCGCCGTCACCTACGCCAACATTAAATGTATTTCCTCTTCAGTGAGCCCGACGTTCATTTCTCGCACATCGATGCAAATTGTCAATTGATATTTGACTATGAAGTTTTAATTGGCGAGCTCCGCGAGAAATAAAACCTCGTGTGCTTCTGATTGCCTGAAAGCTCCGTAAGTGTATACTAAGTTCCGAGTACATATCTGGCGATATGTAACCTGTGCAAATGGTCCTGGAGTAGCCAGACACCTTCAAGGTCACTTTCCATTAGCTCCATTTTCGTCACTTGGGCGTTCTATTGGCATCTGTGACGGATTTCACTGGATACTCGTCGCTAATTATACAGACTGCTAAGCTTCCTTGTAACAGAAGATTGGCTAATGCCGAAACTTTACACGCTAATATCGCACGCTTTCTGAAGAGCGCTCTTGTTGATCGGTGATGGGCGAGAAAACTAACCAACTTCAAGTATAGTATACTTGTTCACAGATTCACTCAATCAGGCCTGATGAAGAGGCTATGCTCTAAGCTCGTACCATGAGCTACATCGAATCTTGTAGTCATTGAAGGAACGAATGGAACGTATCGGTATATACTCTTGATGTATGCTATCAATGCTCTCACTTTGATTGAGACTGTTCATGCGAAAATCATGAGTGAATAAACTGAAAATCACCGTCAGGATATTGCGCATGAACGATCTTGATTTAAGCAAGGGAAGCCGTTTTTCATCTCATTTATACTAAAAAAGTCGATAATTATCTCAAGGACAGTCACGATCAACCTGGGGACAACATGAGTCTGGGAACAGAGTCGCGGGTGGTGTCAGGGGTGAGGTGGGGGAATTTGAAACGGTATAAGCATCCTCCATAATGCAGGTATGTATACCTGCATATACAGCTATACTGTCCTATTTAACAAATAACCCCCCATAACATATTCCATGTATTATATCTATAGCACTATGTCTGCATGATTAATTTATTTTCCCTTAGATTCATTGATTTAGTCTGTTTTTAGTTTGTTTTTGTAAACAGCAACTCAAAGTTAAGTTTTGGCGTACATTAACCTAATATTATTAGGGTTGACCACGCCATCCAACCTACTCTTATTAGGGTTGAACACGCCATCCAAATTCAAATTAGTAGTAGTAGTATGTATGTATACCTGCATGCACATGTGGGTAGTACAGCTATTACTCCAACCGTTCCTTTAATTCTTCCTAGGATCTCAGTATATTTTGACGAAGGCCCAGTTTATGTTGAGAAAAGGCTGGAGGACAGAATCTTTGAAGTTCCGGGTGGAATCGCCATGTGGGCGTCTCCTATTAATTCAAAACAAATACGGATACGAACAAGTGAACAGTTAGAGGGGACGGAATATGCAACACATTCCCTAGCGTTTCAATTCGTTCAAATATGGGCATAATTGGAAAGGTCACGAGGTCAGGAAGGCTGTTTTGAAAGCCTACTAATAAAACGGCTAGGCTTTTTTTCTTGCGATTTCTTCTGTCATGGCTCGACTTTGTCAGACGAATCACGATGACTAGAGATGACAGGTATAAGGCTACCTTATATAATGAGCCTCCCAGGACAGTCACACATATTAATATCAATTTTAATGGGCAGAGTGTTCGCGCATTTTACCGCGACAGCTTTTGTCTGAAGATATTTACAGACAAAAACAGTTCTTGTGACACAATCTTAATGAGAGCCAGGACATCACCAAATGGCGGGATTTCGTGTAGGTGATGCTCGCCCAAACATTGGCAGATAAAGTCAATCTTGTGTCAAGGAGACTTTCGTCTATGCTGAACACCCGATTTATGCTTCCAGTTGTACGGCAACTCCTGTCTCGAGTATTTCGGCCATATACGATATATTCCTCACTGAATTAATACACGGATGAATTGAATCACACGAACAGTCATAATTTCAGCGATATTATTATGTTTGCATAAATCGTTTCAATCGATCACATCGACGATAAGGCTTTGCGCGACATGGCAAAAATAAAATATTTGCAAAAATGTTCCCAAGAACAACCAAACACGAAGTAAAGGGATTGGAGACCACGCGAAATCCGCGAGTTACATTATACATATTAAATATACTCACTGTTTGGAAGCTTTTGTCACGGCATTCATAATGGTGTTTACATGAACAAACACAATCAAAGAATGGCTGAAATACAATTACTCTAAAGAGGACTCAAAAAAATACCAATCATTAATATGACGGACATTCTTTGCTTTAACATCGGCCCGAGCAGGTACTCACGTGTCTGGATACAAGCTTTCACAGATTTATATTTTGGATGAAGGATCAGGGCCATCAATGCATTGTCCTGTCTTTGATTGATCAAATACAAAGCAATATGTCCATACACTGTTTGTACGAACAGTTACGATTAACCAATAGATATATTGGTGTCACCGATTTCATTGTGAGTGTTCATTAGTATACGATACCTTCGCTCAACACGTTTCCTTACACAGTTCATTCCCCAGGGAACATAATGTTATCAACACCGCGTGGTCTAATCCTACCAGACCTGGGGGGGCATTATTCCACCCCCCCTCCCTCCCACCCTGACATAACTTTCTATTTTATCTCACGACAAAAACTTGAGATATGACACTCCCGGACTTTGTATTTTCTCAAATTGGGGTAGTTTTTAGCCTATTTGCATATCCCTCCCCCCTCCCAGCAGAGGATAATGAGTAAATTCAAAATGGCGATCATGTAGAGTACCAGAAAAGTAATGTTTTCGTCATTTTTCTTTAAAATTCCTGCTTTTCTGGGAGGGAAAGTGGGCAAAGTCTATTTTATTTCACATCAGATTATTATTTACTAACTTGTCATGCAGTTTTTTGCGAAGAAAACACGTAAATGGAAAATTCGAAAAATCTGACCGAAAAAATCGTCAAAAAAATGTTTTTTGAACATGATGTCACTGTGACGACATCATGAAGGCCATCTTGAATTTGCTTTTTACAGTTTCTAGTAAAAATATTTAGGAGGGGGTGGGAGCCGAATTGATCTCCCCTTCTCCGAGGTTCGGACAGGTCCCAAATCGACCAGGCTAGATAGAGTTAACATGGCCGAGCCACCCATGCACCCGCATGTCGCAAACAACTCTTTTTCATCTGGGTTTACCGTAAGGTTCTGCTTTATTCAAATTAATTAAACTTCATCCTTGTTCGCCGGTGTAAACAACAGAATCTTTAAAAAACCTGATTAAATGTCCAAACGAGAAAACCATCCTAAGATTTCTAGTCAATTTGGTTCAATATTATTTCGTAGTCTGTGTAAGGATGATTTATCTTTGGGAGTTTTGATCCCGGTTTAAAGAATTAGGGTTGCGGAATTTACACCGGTGGATGAGAATGAAGTGCAAAGAATTGGAAGACATGCAGAATGTTACGGTGAATTAGAGTTCGGAGTTTACTGGTTGATATTTTCAGCAGCCTGATTGATTATCACACTTCAGGTCGTCTTTCAATGGGTCATGGTCGTACATTCCCCGGGTTTGCGGATGTTTACTCGGACTCGCCACATTTCGCAATGGGGAGAATGAGTCTAGATCCAGACAGAATTTTGAACCGACGATGCTGAATGTAACCGGTATACTGTACAGGGGAAGTAAGCAGAATATTTGTGACTCAAATACGTATCGACTGCGTGAATGGCGTTGAGGAACGCGGCAACATGTTCAATTTTGCTTCCGCTGGGATAACAACAGGGTGGGGATTTGGTCTAATGTCACACTCAAGGTTGTTTCACTCATATATGGTGACAGTCAGTTTGGTTGGTGGAGGAAGCCGGAGTACTCGGAGAGAACCACCGCCCGTCGGCAAATATTTCTTGCTTGCAATATTTGACATTTCCAATTCAAAATTATCAGAAATGTTCGTCAGGATATGCATTATAGTCCATTTGTCAAGTAGTAGGTCATTTTGAAGCATATTTACGAAAATTATACCACTTGTATCTGATTAAAAACATCCCTCCGAACTGTATCACAGGAAGAAATTCACGGGTGAAGCTCACAGAAGGTCACGCCTTAAATTGCGCACACTGCTTGAGATTTATATCGGGAAACTCGGATTGTTTTACGAAGATTTGTACATAGAAATGTACATATAAAATTACTCGTAATTTGTACATATATTTAGAAACGCTGGTCGCAACTCTGTACATTGTATATGTAGATTTATAACAAGGAGATTTTATTTCCACACATGGACCACTGGGCTCGAACCCGTGCCGGTTCAGCGGTGTGAGGCTAGCGGCCACCAGCGAAGCGCCTTAGACCACTCGGTCATCGAAGGGCCCCGGGGATAACAACGGAATCGAAGCCACCATCATTAAAGAAAGCAAATACGAATCAGTTTTGGTATGTTTCAGATTTGGTACATGATTTATTGAAAATATATCTCTCTCTCTGATGTAGTAATCAAGTTACAAACTAAAACATTTCTCGAATAAAATCTCCTTGTTATAAATCTACATATACAATGTACAGAGTTGCGACCAGCGTTTCTAAATATATGTACAAATTACGAGTAATTTTATATGTACATTTCTATGTACAAATCTTCGTAAAACAATCCGAGTTTCCCGATATAAATCTCAAGCAGTGTGCGCAATTTAAGGCGTGACCTTCTGTGAGCTTCACCCGTGAATTTCTTCCTGTGATACAGTTCGGAGGGATGTTTTTAATCAGATACAAGTGGTATAATTTTCGTAAATATGCTTCAAAATGACCTACTACTTGACAAATGGACTATAATGCATATCCTGACGAACATTTCTGATAATTTTGAATTGGAAATGTCAAATATTGCAAGCAAGAAATATTGCTCCATCAATTATCATAACGCTACACGAAACGAAAATCAACTACACAGATATTTACGGACGAAATTCACAGCGGTTCACGCTTCATTGCGCACTTTGTTTGAGATTGTCCTCGTATTGACGAACATGAGAGCGAACGCCATTATGTTAACCTTTCACAGAAACTAATATAGTTTCAAGCAAGAGTAATATATATTCTTATAAATTAACACATTTTCTTGACTTCTTACTGCAAACTATTTTCAGACGGCTACATTCAAAGTAGAAGCTTTGTATACCCGGAATGAATATCAAAGGAATATCTAAGTAGCAGAAGTAAAACTTATGTTCACGGATATGAAGTTGCATTCGGTGTTTCGTCAAATTCGCAATATGTGAAACGGTGAGAAAAAAATCACATTTCTTGAGTATCTGAATTCAGATTGCACAACAATTTTCATAAACGTACAATATTTGAGGTGCAATTTTAGTTAATAATTGACTATATATACATGGAGTGGTTATATTCTTTGACTAGAACTTGTGTAAATGTGGATTGTTCAGTGGAAATTTAGTATACTGCACATTTTGAAAAGCAAACGCTTCTTCCCTAATTCAAATCGATGGATAATGTCAGCCATAGATCAACGCGTCATGTATATATATTTACATAATGTGAATTATTACCGTTTCGTATGAATCACGATAAATTTCTGAGGGAATATGAGAATAAAAAAAGTGGACAAACTATATATTTTGTGCTGCCTTTATAACAGTTTTCTCGACCAAATGCAAACTTTTTAATAGTCTCACATACGCATTTTGTTTTTGTTTTTGTTGTATCAAGTCTAAATAATATATTTGAATTGTATTCAAATAGCTATAGATGGAAGGAAATTTTGAGGAATAATTTTTTATGCGTATTTTAGGAAAATAATATGTATCGTGACATCTCTATCCTGCGCCATTTATACTCCTATACCATAGGATGGTACCATAACTCATTCTACATTTCAATAATGACATTTGCAAGCCTGAACTTGAATGCTGTTATATACGAATCACATCACACGGAAGTTTAGTTGAGCAGATGTTATTCTACGCAGGCAATTTTTCACAGACATGTACTGAGCTGTACACTACTGAATGATACTGCACGGAAAGGCCCACCATTCATGTAAGAACTGAGCTGTAACTGAACAGTTCCTGTGTAGTAACCGCAGGTCAGAACTGAACTGAGCAGTACATGTCAGTTAGCAATAGCCTGGTTCCAAGAGGTATCTGAGCAGTACTGCACAGTAACAGGTTGGTTACTGTTCAGTTACCATGTAGTACTGTTCAGTCATGTTCCGTGTGGTACTGTACAGTATCCAATCAGTACTGACCAGTTACTGAGTGATACTGTGTGGATACTGGTCTATACTGATTGGTACTGTACTGAGGTGTACCGTTTCGGGCCCTTCCTTGCGGTTACCATTCAGTTACCACATGGTACCAACATGTGAAGATTTGGCTGTGTAAGGGGGCACTACCCAAGCATTTGATTTTACTGGAGTCTCGCGCTGAGTAGTCATTACCAGGATCTACAACTGCATGCCTTCCTTGGAACCCTCTTTTACCAGTGCGAGATAACTGGTTATGCTTATCTTCACGCTCTGGTCTTCAGAGATTGTCAACCAGCTGCATGCCTTCCTTGGAACCCTCTTTTACCAGTGCGAGATAACTGGTTATGCTTATCTTCACGCTCTGGTCTTCAGAGATTGTCAACCAGCATTATGAATTCATCCACACTTCTGTGGACGCTTTTTAGTCTTCCAAGAACAGAACCTTGGATTGTTAGATAACTTTGTTTAAGGTTCATGTAAAGATGGAATGCTATTTGAGTATGGGCGCTATTATTTTTTGTGGATGAATGCTTCCAAATGAACGTTGGATACGATTCTCTGGATACGGAGTTGGACAGGTCGAGTGGATTTCGTGACGTTCTGGACATCCTTCAGACGATAACGATGGCGTAGGATACTGTTTGGTATAGTAAGGGCTACAGAGGAGTACCAGCAAAGACAACATAAGGTATTGGGGTGTCTCCCATGTACTGATTAAACGCAATATAACAAGGCTGTCACACATGAGAGCAAACTGGTTTTTGAATGTGGTAAAACAACTGAGCCAGCAATGGTAGGTCTTCATCGTCTTCTCAACAGAGCAGTTGGAAACTGAACAAAACAAAGATACGTCTACTGAGACAAATACTCGTGTACATCGTCCACCTATTTACAGCAGATATCTAAGTTCAAATAAGGGCTATAACTGGACTGCCAAAACGGGCTAACGTGAGGGGGATTCGTTGGACTTGTCAACTACCAGGCAAAGATTCCACCCGTTGCACATCTGTCAACCCCTTTACCATCTCACACACAGGGTGGGAGAGGGGGACAATCTGGTGCTAACAGAAACAGCATGACGAAACGTTAGCGCGAATCCACCAAATCATTAGTTCTGAAGTACTACGAAATACAAAAGGAACCGACCACTCAAAGTGAGCGAGTGAGGTTGGACTGGGTGCGACAATACTGCAGGATGGACAGTCATTTAGTTTGACCTCTAGACCATTGTCTCTCTCGGGACAGTGATGTGCATCATCAGATAAGGAGTATTTCGCGATCGTTTTTGCTTATGAACCATTTGATCAGAATGTGCACGGATAGGAACACTGATCACAAACTGTTCGGGATGATTCTCATGAAATCTCTCCTGTCAGAACCAAAGCGTCCACAAGGATGCTATATCGACTTCAAAAATACCATATGGACATCTGATACAAGAAGGGATCCGCTTATACATTGCTGACCTCCCTTTCCTCAGAAAAAAATAAATGTAAAGACAACTCTGCATAACTAAGTTTTTGTGTTCGTCTGTGAGGCAAAGGCTGTACCAGAAGAACCTGAGTGGCCAGATATCCGAGAAGAAAAAGGAGTCTGCCTATATCTCGGCTTATCCATACAATTCGTAAGCTATTCTGACTAACAGCTATTCTGACTGGGTCCTTTCGGAGAGCGTGGAGATCAGGCTTAGGAAAGCTAAATTATATTACAATCTAGCTACCAAGATGCTACCGGTGCCCAGAATCGTACAGAGAGTGAGGATTCAGCTTCAACCGAATGACAGAGAGCGGAAATTGTGTTCGGTTACCGGAGTTCAACGGATTGATCCGAGATCGTATGTAGTTCACGTAGTCGGTGATCATACCGAGGGAACCATAAATAAAAAAAATAACGATCGATGTCATTCCAGAAGGAATCCGCGGAACTCTCTACGACCTAGAACCAACAAATGTGAGCTTGCTTAGTCGGCCAAAACAGACGTGACAGTCAACACACAACAGACCACACAAATATCAGCATCAAAAACATGCGGTTGTGTGATCTACCGGGACCAGTGTAATGAAATCTACGACAAAATTGTATCCAAATAAATTGTGCGCGTTATACGTTATGTGCTTAATCTCACCACGAACAACAAATGACACAGTATTATTTGAATAAACGCGGTCCGAAGTTTAGAGTCACACAAAGTGAAACTGACTACCCATTTATTGAACCGAGTAAGTTTAAAGTCTCCGATGACTGAACAATCTTTGAATGGTGGTTCGCTACATAAAATTTGTTTGTTGACTGATGTTGTCTTTCTAGGAAGGTATGGGATGAATCCGGACTTTCATTAAATAATGGATTCATTTCTAATTTATATTTAAATTTAACCATTTGTATTCAGCCCCTGCGCTCAACAATTTCCTGGTTGTGAGATATAACCAGAAATCCCATTTCATTATGTTTTCAAATCTTCTTTTTATAGTATCTCTAGTCCTGTATATAAAAATTGCTGATGTTACATAGCTTGAGTTAGAACATCAGTGAAGGTATAGTTTGTACCTGGAACCAGGAACAATGCGAAACTCAAATAGTATGATGTTTGTGTCCCATATCATATCCTGCAAGTACTATATAACTATTATATCACACTTTTATCAGAGACTATCTTTCGCCATATATACTATCTTTCGCCACGTATATTAGTGGGAAATGGGATATGCCTTCAGACGAAATTTCATCCCATCCATACATCCACCATACATGGGGGCATGCTCTGTTAGTCTTGAATATTAGATGTTTGCTTTATCCGGAAAAGCATGGAATAGATCAATGGTTATATTCATACCAGAAAAGTGATGCTTTCGTCATTTTTCTTTAAAATTCCTGCTTTTCGGGGAGGGAAAGTGGGCAAAAACTATTTTATTTCACATCAGATTATTATTTACTAACCTATCATGCAGCTTTTGCGAAGAAAACACGTAAATGAAAAATTCGGAAAATCTGACCGAAAAAATCGTCCAAAAAAGTGTTTTGAACATGACGTCACTGTGACGACATCATGAAGGCCATCTTGAATTTGCTTTTTACAGTTTCTAGTAAAAATATTTAGGAGGGGGTGGGAGCCGAATTGGTCCCCCCGCCCCCAGGCTTGGACAGGTCCCAAATCGACCAGGCTAGATAGAATTAACATGGCCGAGCCACCCATGCACCCGCATGTCGCAAACAACTCTTTTTCATCTGGGTTTACCCGTAAGGTTCTGCTTTATTCAAATTAATTAAGCTTCATCCTTGTTCGCCGGTGTAAACAACAGAATCTTTAAAAAACCTGATTAAATGTCCAAACGAGAAAACCATCCTAAGATTTCTAGTCAATTTGGTTCAATATTATTTCGTAGTCTGCGTAAGGATGATTTATCTTTGGGAGTTTTGATCCCGGTTTCAAGAATTAGGGTTGCGGAATTTACACCGGTGGATGAGAATGAAGTGCAAAGAATTGGAAGACATGCAGAATGTTACGGTGAATTAGAGTTCGGAGTTTACTGGTTGATATTTTCAGCAGCCTGATTGATTATCACACTTCAGGTCGTCTTTCAATGGGTCATGGTCGTACATTCCCCGGGTTTGCGGATGTTTACTCGGACTCGCCACATTTCGCAATGGGGAGAATGAGTCTAGATCCAGACAAAATTTTGAACCGACGATGCTGAATGTAACCGGTATACTGTACAGGGGAGGTAAGCAGAATATTTGTGACTCAAATACGTATCGACTGCATGAATGGCGTTGAGGAACGCGGCAACATGTTCAATTTTGCTTCCGCTGGGATAACAACAGGGTGGGGATTTGGTCTAATGTCACACTCAAGGTTGTTTCACTCATATGGTGACAGTCAGTTTGGTTGGTGGACGAAGCCGGAGTACTCGGGGAGAACCACCGCCCGTCGGCAAGTAACTGACAAACTTCCACACATGGACCAGCTGGGCTCGAACCCGTGCCGGTTCAGCGGTGTGAGGCTAGCGGCCACCAGCGAAGCGCCTTAGACCACTCGGCCATCGAAGGGCCCAGGGGATAACAACGGAGTCGAAACCACCAACATTAAAGAAAGCAAATACGAATCAGTTTTGGTATGTTTCAGATTTGGTACATGATTTATTGAAAATATATCTCTCTCTCTGATGTAGTAATCAAGTTACAAATTAAAACATTTCTCGAATAAAATCTCCTTGTTATAAATCTACATATACAATGTACAGATTTGCGACCGGCGTTTCTAATATATGTACAAATTACGAGTAATTTTATATGTACATTTCTATGTACAAATCTTCGTAAAACAATCCGAGTTTCCCGATATAAATCTCAAGCAGTGTGCGCAATAAGGCGTGACCTTCTGTGAGCTTCACCCGTGAATTTCTTCCTGTGATACAGTTCGGAGGGATGTTTTTAATCAGATACAAGTGGTATAATTTTCGTAAATATGCTTCAAAATGACCTACTACTTGACAAATGGACTATAATGCATATCCTGACGAACATTTCTGATAATTTTGAATTGGAAATGTCAAATATTGCAAGCAAGAAATATTGCTCCATCAATTATCATAACGCTACACGAAACGAAAATCAACTACACAGATATTTACGGACGAAATTCACAGCGGTTCACGCTTCATTGCGCACTTTGTTTGAGACTCATATCGAGAAACCCGGATAGGATTGTCCTCGTATTGACGAACATGAGAGCGAACGCCATTATGTTAACCTTTCACAGAAACTAATATAGTTTCAAGCAAGAGTAATATATATTCTTATAAATTAACACATTTTCTTGACTTCTTACTGCAAACTATTTTCAGACGGCTACATTCAAAGTAGAAGCTTTGTATACCCGGAATGAATATCAAAGGAATATCTAAGTAGCAGAAGTAAAACTTATGTTCACGGATATGAAGTTGCATTCGGTGTTTCGTCAAATTCGCAATATGTGAAACGGTGAGAAAAAAAATCACATTTCTTGAGTATCTGAATTCAGATTGCACAACAATTTTCATAAACGTACAATATTTGAGGTGCAATTTTAGTTAATAATTGACTATATATACATGGAGTGGTTATATTCTTTGACTAGAACTTGTGTAAATGTGGATTGTTCAGTGGAAATTTAGTATACTGCACATTTTGAAAAGCAAACGCTTCTTCCCTAATTCAAATCGATGGATAATGTCAGCCATAGATCAACGCGTCATGTATATATATTTACATAATGTGAATTATTACCGTTTCGTATGAATCACGATAAATTTCTGAGGGAATATGAGAATAAAAAAAGTGGACAAACTATATATTTTGTGCTGCCTTTATAACAGTTTTCTCGACCAAATCAAACTTTTTAATAGTCTCACATACGCATTTTGTTTTTGTTTTTGTTGTATCAAGTCTAAATAATATATTTGAATTGTATTCAAATAGCTATAGATGGAAGGAAATTTTGAGGAATAATTTTTTATGCGTATTTTAGGAAAATAATATGTATCGTGACATCTCTATCCTGCGCCATTTATACTCCTATACCATAGGATGGTACCATAACTCATTCTACATTTCAATAATGACATTTGCAAGCCTGAACTTGAATGCTGTTATATACGAATCACATCACACGGAAGTTTAGTTGAGCAGATGTTATTCTACGCAGGCAATTTTTCACAGACATGTACTGAGCTGTACACTACTGAATGATACTGCACGGAAAGGCCCACCATTCATGTAAGAACTGAGCTGTAACTGAACAGTTCCTGTGTAGTAACCGCAGGTCAGAACTGAACTGAGCAGTACATGTCAGTTAGCAATAGCCTGGTTCCAAGAGGTATCTGAGCAGTACTGCACAGTAACAGGTTGGTTACTGTTCAGTTACCATGTAGTACTGTTCAGTCATGTTCCGTGTGGTACTGTACAGTATCCAATCAGTACTGACCAGTTACTGAGTGGTACTGTGTGGATACTGGTCTATACTGATTGGTACTGTACTGAGGTGTACCGTTTCGGGCCCTTCCTTGCGGTTACCATTCAGTTACCACATGGTACCAACATGTGAAGATTTGGCTGTGTAAGGGGGCACTACCCAAGCATTTGATTTTACTGGAGTCTCGCGCTGAGTAGTCATTACCAGGATCTACAACTGCATGCCTTCCTTGGAACCCTCTTTTACCAGTGCGAGATAACTGGTTATGCTTATCTTCACGCTCTGGTCTTCAGAGATTGTCAACCAGCATTATGAATTCATCCACACTTCTGTGGACGCTTTTTAGTCTTCCAAGAACAGAACCTTGGATTGTTAGATAACTTTGTTTAACGTTCATGTAAAGATGGAATGCTATTTGAGTATGGGCGCTATTATTTTTTGTGGATGAATGCTTCCAAATGAACGTTGGATACGATTCTCTGGATACGGAGTTGGACAGGTCGAGTGGACTTCGTGACGTTCTGGACATCCTTCAGACGATAACTATGGCGTAGGATACTGTTTGGTATAGCAAGGGCTACAGAGGAGTACCAGCAAAGACAACATAAGGTATTGGGGTGTCTTCCATGTACTGATTAAACGCAATATAACAAGGCTGTCACACATGAGAGCAAACTGGTTTTTGAATGTGGTAAAACAACTGAGCCAGCAATGGTAGGTCTTCATCGTCTTCTCAACAGAGCAGTTGGAAACTGAACAAAACAAAACAAAATACGTCTACTAAGACAAATACTCGTGTACATCGTCCACCTATTTACAGCAGATATCTAAGTTCAAATAAGGGCTATAACTGGACTGCCAAAACGGGCTAACGTGAGGGGGATTCGTTGGACTTGTCAACTACCAGGCAAAGATTCCACCCGTTGCACATCTGTCAGCCCCTTTACCATCTCACACACAGGGTGGGAGAGGGGGACAATCTGGTGCTAACAGAAACAGCATGACGAAACGTTAGCGCGAATCCACCAAATCATTAGTTCTGAAGTACTACGAAATACAAAAGGAACCGACCACTCAAAGTGAGCGAGTGAGGTTGGACTGGGTGCGACAATACTGCAGGATGGTCAGTCATTTAGTTTGATCTCTAGACCATTGTCTCTCTCGTTTTTGCTTATCGTTTTTGCTTATGAACCATTTGATCAGAATGTGCACGGATAGGAACACTGATCACAAACTGTTCGGGATCATTCTCATGAAATCTCTCCTGTCAGAACCAAAACGTCCACAAGGATGCTATATCGACTTCAAAAATACCATATGGATATCTGATACAAGAAGGGATCCGCTTATACATTGCTGACCTCCCTTTCCTCAGAAAAAAATAAATGTAAAGACAACTCTGCATAACTACGTTTTTGTGTTCGTCTGTGAGGCAAAGGCTGTACCAGAAGAACCTGAGTAGCCAGATATCCGAGAAGAAAAAGGAGTCTGCCTATATCTCGGCTTATCCATACAATTCGTAAGCTATTCTGACTAACAGCTATTCTGACTGGGTCCTTTCGGAGAGCGTGGAGATCAGGCTTAGGAAAGCTAAATTATATTACAATCTAGCTACCAAGATGCTACCGGTGCCCAGAATCGTACAGAGAGTGAGAATTCAGCTTCAACCGAATGACAGAGAGCGGAAATTGTGTTCGGTTACCGGAGTTCAACGGATTGATCCGAGATCGTATGTAGTTCACGTAGTCGGTGATCATACCGAGGGAACCATAAATAAAAAAAATAACGATCGATGTCATTCCAGAAGGAATCCGCGGAGCTCTCTACGACCTAGAACCAACAAATGTGAGCTTGCTTAGTCGGCCAAAACAGACGTGACAGTCAACACACAACAGACCACACAAATAACAGCATCAAAAACATGCGGTTGTGCGATCTACCGGGACCAGTGTAATGAAATCTACGACAAAATTGTATCCAAATAAATTGTGCGCGTTATACGTTATGCGCTTAATCTCAACACGAACAACAAATGACACAGTATTATTTGAATAAACGTGGTCCGAAGTTTAGAGTCACACAAAGTGAAACTGACTACCCATTTATTGAACCGAGTAAGTTTAAAGTCTCCGATGAGTGAACAATCTTTGAATGGTGGTTCGCTACATAAAATTTGTTTGTTGACTGATGTTGTCTTTCTAGGAAGGTATGGGATGAATCCGGACTTTCATTAAATAATGGATTCATTTCTAATTTATATTTAAATTTAACCATTTGTATTCAGCCCCTGCGCTCAACAATTTCCTGGTTGTGAGATATAACCAGAAATCCCATTTCATTATGTTTCAAATCTTCTTTTTGTAGTATCTCTAGTCCTGTATATAAAAATTGCTGATGTTACATAGCTTGAGTTAGAACATCAGTGAATGTATAGTTTGTACCTGGAACCAGGAACAATGCGAAACTCAAATAGTATGATGTTTGTGTCCCATATCATATCCTGCAAGTACTATATAACTATTTATATCACACTTTTATCAGAGACTATCTTTCGCCATATACACTCCCCATACATATATAAGTGGAAAATGGGATATGCCTTCAGACGAAATTTCATCTCATCCATACATCCACCATACATGGGGGCATGCTCTGTTAGTCTTGAATATTAGATGTTTGCTTTATCCGGAAAAGCATGGAATAGATCAATGGTTATATTCATATTCATATATTCTTTCACAGTAGTCAATACATACATGCGTCATACATGCATACTGTCAATGTTTTTCCCATATTTTATATTTTGGTGAAGGTGTCCAGGCAATTATCAATTTCCAGATGAAATAAAGGAATACCACTTCCAAATGGTAGTCCGACACGGTGACTCCATATTGCATGTGTTTACCGGTAGCTGTAAAATATTTACTGGATCGGAATCTTGGAGGCTTACAAGTTCGGTTCGGTCCAACACCGGGATACAATCTAATTGTACGATGTGACCGATGCATACGATGAAATAATGAAATAAACCATTATGCTGATTAAATTGGAAACCTGCCGATGGTAAGAACACCCGCTATATCCAGCCATGGAGTCCAGAATCTACGCATCAGGCCTTCTGTTGTAACGTCCGAATATATTCGTTTCATCAAGATCAGATCTCTGACCCTGACTAGGCCTCCAATCATAAATGTGTAATATCGGCATCATCAGCGAATGCGGGATTGTCTAAACCAGTATCTGGGTCGTTTGAACCATCGTTCGTTATAAGACATTTCGTGGAATCCTGAGTAGAGATAGCGATGTGAATTGCTATGTGGTCTGTTTTTGCATCAGGGTCTTTACGATCGGCACCGTCTATTTTAAGCACAGTCACGTGTTTGCCAAGATGGCTGTTACCGGAAATCGTTCCGATGGCATCTGATGTAGCAATAGTGGACACAGAAATTATGCTGTCGTTCCTTTTCTTGATAGATTTAACCGACTCCGTAGGTTCAGTAGTTTCGGCGACATTATCATTTTCTGGCGTTTCCTCTGGCGTATCTTGTAAGGCACTCAATGGTTTGTGTCCGTTAGCGTTACTTGTCGGTTTGTGTCCATTGATACTTGTTGGTATGTGTCCAGTGGTGCCTGTCGGTTTGTGTCCATTAGAGGTACTTGTCGGTTTACATCCAGCTTTGGGCTGTTCGTCTTTGGGGAGATAGATATTCCGTTCCAGCTGGGGCATTCTAATGGAGTTCGTCTGCTTGCTAACCTGAGGGCCCCTCTTTCCTCCTGCCATCGCTCCGAAAGATAACGCTGCGAAAGAGGACAGAGCGTTCTTTTTGCCGTCGTGTTTCCGAGCTCCAGCTGTTGAAAGAAAGAAATTATCATTGTAATATGAAAATATATTTATAAACAATCATCATTCCAATGTTATATCGACAGTCACGGATAAGGACAGTAATGCATCTTTGCAAACATCAAAGCCGAGGGCGTGAGTTCAGAGAGAGGAAATTTTTTCAAGGGGTTACCAACCGACATAATGGTGGTTGTGGTCACTCACCGCTGAAGTATATTTCATATCGAAGTCCTCCGTTTCAGCGGATTTTATACCCAAAAATCTGATTAATAAAATTTCCCCACTCCTTGTCAGTCTTTTGACGATTACTTCCCCATGGCTTCGAGTATGGTCATGAAAATTCATCCACTTGTCAATCTAGACATGAGGAATACATTGAAAGAAGAGAAATGAAAACAAATAATTCCAATTTACATTTATTTTGTACGTAATGTTAGTCAATGGGACTGTCAATCCGGCTTAACCCAGTTGAGTATAAGGACCCCAAATGCGGCGTCAAATTGATCTACATTAGTACTGGGCTACTATTTTTCTCATCTATTACCAACAGATGAAAATATTAACTAAATCATTTTCAACATTAATTTTTCATCTTCTATTCCTGTACTTCTCAGGTGGATTTGACTTTATATTGGGCTAAGATCACTCCGGTTGTATATTTTGACACGTGTAGATCAATTTGTCGCTGCATTTGGGGTTCTTATATTTAACTTATTGACTAAAATTACTTACAAAATAAATGTAAATATGAAAAAAAAAATTCTCCATTTTTGTCCTTTCAATATCATCCCCATGTCTAGATTGACAAGTGGGTGGAATTTCATGACCATATTCCAAGTCATTGGTAAGAAACCGACAAAAGACTGACAAAGAGTGGAAAAATTTGATTAATGAGATAAATCCCCCTTAAATCCCATTCTAATCTGAAAATCTAATATACCGAGCGCTGAGGTGGTAGTTGCGTCACAAATACCCGATTCAGGCTACAAATTATGGAGTAGAAGATTAGAAGATTAGAATGATAACTGATAACATGGGAGAAAATAAGAATAGATCTAAAATTGCTTTCGATTTCGAAAAATATGAGGAAAATGAACTGAAAGAAAAGTAAGTATAGAGCGATGACTCTCGTAAATGATCGAGTGGCTGGTCCGGAGCGTTTGACATAGGATGCGAGATATATTTATTACGCGTCAGAGTAGCTTGTTTGATAGCCGATTGGTCAATTGCCATCCCATAAATAGTTCGTATTAGGGCAGCCGCACACCTAATACGAACAATCACGTGTTAACGTTACCATAGTGGAAGGTGGAATTGACGTAGCCTGTCCTTCAATGCAACGTCACAAAGCCGACACGTCACAAAACGAAGAGCTACGTCGTATCAATGGCTTTGTGACGTTGCGCCTCAGCGTTTGCTTTCAACCCAAAGACGTTGTGGGCATGCGCGACTCTTTCGTATTAGGTCAGGAAATGTGAATCAGTTGAAGCTGTCTTTCGAAAGCAAACCGCATTTAATCGTTGTTGTCGTCGCGTTTTCGGCTTAAACAAAGGCTCTTCGGCATAATAAAATCGTTATGATGTTTGTTTGAGGGGGCATACGAACTATTTATATGGTCAGTGTGGGGAATTAATAAATAGTTCGTATTAGATCAGCTACACACCATATACGAATAATCACGTGTTAACGTTACCATAGTGGAACGTAGCCTGTCCTTCAAGGCAACGTCACAAAGCCGACACGTAAGAAAACGAAGAGCTACGTCGTACCAATGGCTTTGTGACGTTGCGCCTCAGCGTTTGTATTCAACCCAAAGAAGTTGTGGGCATGCGCGACTCACAGAACCTGTTTCGTATTAGGTCAGGAAAAGTGAATCAGTTGAAAACAAACCGCATTTAATCGTTGTTGTTGTGGCTTTTTCGGCTTAAACAAAGGCTCTTCGGCATAATAAAATCGTTATGATGTTTGTTTGAGGGGGCATACGAACTATTTACATGATCAGTGTGGGGAATAGTGTATTCATATAACTTATTGTCAGTACGCCGGCACCTTTTTCCACCTTCCTTTTTATGCTTAATTGTTTAATTGTTGTTTAATTGTTGCCTCTCTACGGTGAGATTCTGCTGGTGGACGTTTCGTCCCCGAGGCTTGCCCTCTGTACATATCATTGTAATTGTAGTTTTGTGTAAACATGATGGACAATGAAGCGCTTTGTCGGCGTTGGGCATCAAAGATATTTGTTCTGAATAAGAACTTGCATTATATTAATTTGTTCTATCTTGCGATCACATTATTCGCCCCTTTCCATCAGATGATTTGATAATCTAATATACCATTTTACCGCATGGTATTCATATGAACAGTCACAATCAAAGCGTGACTGAGATACATCTTTTTTTTAGATGACGACTCTATAATTATATTATGGATTAAGAATACTGATCAGCGATACGGATTTGATATTTTTGGAACATCATGATGTCTTGCCGGCATCATTGAAAACTGTTGACCGCTTCTCTCTTGCAGGAAACAAGCCTATGTTTATGTATACTATGATTGTCTTTTTGAATTTGGTGCTAATACTGTTATGTGGAAAATGGAATAGGTCTTTGGATTATGGACGCGGATATTCTCTAATGGACGACGGCTGGATTATGAATGACGGACTAGACGCTTGTAATCCTCGATCTGAAATGTTTGTATATAATTCCGCTCAAACCGGTGCTAGGGGTCGTGTGGTCATGCCATTCAAGATGTCCACATGAACAGCTACGATAAAAGCGTGGGTGAGGGACAAATCATCACAGGGATCACTTATGGTTGTTGTAGTGTTTTTATGAATATGCGATCAGTATATTTGCCTTTGGGGTCATATGACTTCTTTCGTTTCCTCCACCCTTTCAATGTTGCGTTTATTTGCAGTCTATAGTAATTTGAAGGTAGTTGAGGAATTCTCCCAGTAAACGTTATCTGATATGCAGGAAATAGACTTGTCGTGCACCTTTCATGATTTGGATCAGCCAATCGCAGTTTGTTGATCAATTGCGCTTGGCTGGCATGAGGAATCTACAACCGGCTGACGTACCTTCGCAAATGTACAGGTGTCCATTATAACATGCACAAGAACACAGCGAGAACAGTAAGCCATTCGGTCAGACATTACACTCTCAAAACTACTGTGTACAAAAAGTACACAAAGTGCGTCATAAATTATCATGCACAGCGGTGTGCACCTTTTATACACACTTTTGTGTAAGTCTTGTACACATCGATGTGTACTTTCGGCATAATCTGCTTGGAGAAGTCCACAAAGCAGTGTATAAAGTGTACACACCACGTTGTGTATGATAATTTTTGCCACACTTTGTGTACATTTTGTACACAGTAGTTTTGAGAGAGTATGAATTTTTTTTTGAGGCGATGGAAACAATCTCGGGACCGGGCCCTCCCCAGAGGCAGTCATAAAGTTAGACGCGGTTCGCAGTTCGCTATTCGCGGGGAACAGTCATTCAGCGACTCATAGCCGCGCCCCTAGCAGCGCCCCCTGGCGTCAGATTTGGGATATGAATATGCAAAGATATAGAGCATAACATCCTCTCTTGCTATGCAGAGTTTGGAGTTCAAAGTACTCATAATAAAAAAAATACAGATTTCCATAACTAAAGAAATAATTGCTGGTCCCCTCGAATAACGAACTGCGAACTGCGATCTAACTCGATGAACGTTAAAAACATGAGGTCACTGGGATTGGTAAAGGAAAGCTTTCCTGTGTTCAAATGACCATTGTGTTCATCGGCATGTAGTCTGATAAGCGAAACCATTCAATAGATAAAACCTGTTGACCGCTTCTCTCTTGAAGGAAACCATCTCGTGTTGTTATTATTTTTATTTCGTACACGTTTGGAAATGGTACTAACTTCATACGAAATAGATTTTTGGTTATTAGCAGTCACGATTAGGAAATAAAATGCCACAAGGCTCAATTAATATACTAAATATTCACGAGATAGGGTCAATGGATGTGATCTTCTTTGGCAGACTGTAAGATCTCTTATAAATAAGAATTAACATTACTTTATGACGATAGAGAAACTGGTCATTCGAAAGAATTTGCAGAGAGGTACTTAATAAAACTTCGCTAAATATACCCAGTATAAAAAAAAATCACTCACCAAGACAGAAATTAACCTTCCATTCGTCAACGCCACTATTAAGAGCCAACTCTTTTATCTTCTGCACGCATGTCTGCAACAGAAATGATAACGTACACATTTGGTAAATTGTGGAATAGTTACATACAGTCGTTCGTTGCAATCCAGACTTCTACATCATCCGATATACAGTACAACGTTCAAATTCACACCATTTACTGCTGATATCTCATCCAATATGTCCACATGAACAGTTGCAATAAAAGCGTGATTGGAATACGATCAGCACAGTGATTACTTTTGGTTCTTGTGATGTTTTAGGATGCTGCTGTCAGTATATTTGTCTATTAGGTCATATGACGTCTTGTCATTACGCCGGCATCATTTTCCACCACCCTTTTGATGTTGCGTCCAATATTCGATGTATTGAAATTCAACCAAGGAAACGAGGTTATTCTTGGTGGCTTGCCATTCTGTTTTTCTTCAGATTGGTCAGTGAGGCCGGACTGATAGAGCGTGCATCCTGCTAAACCTTTAGTAGGATCCATGTATAAAATCACAATTTCAATGCATTGCTAACAGAATTTTGGCAGGGATTGCGTACCGTAGGTAACAACTGTAAAGTCACCACGTATCATAAAGGATCATTGGCAAGCGCTCTATGCTGCAGATGGGTGACGCCAAAGATTCCTAACCAGCGCATGTTTAGATTTGATATCACACGTGTTGGCGCCCAAGAGACCAAACCTGAAGTACGCGGTACTATGGAAGGACAAACTGGCGGATCTCGCGAAAGTTCCGTTCTACATCGCCAGTTCGCGGTGACATCGATCTGCCGTTATAGACTGACTTGCTGAACAACCATTACCTGAAGATAAATAATCCTTACCGTAGCTTCATGGAGATCTTCTCTGACATCGTCTAGAGTCTGTTCCACCTTCTTCTTGGATTTGTACACCAATACCAGCTTGTAATGTTCGTGCTCCAAAATGGCTACCACCAAACCTTTACAAAAACACAAAAGTTTAAATATCCATTTGAAACAATGGCAAGAGTAAAGCTTCTGGGTACGACAATGACTCCAGATGGGTGGATTTGTAGTAATACAATGGCCTGCAGGTCAGAAGCCTACACGAAAGACCAAACAGATATATAGACAATGACGGATGCTTGCTAATTAAATCTACTAATTTTCAAAATTTGATTTCTAACAATATTTTCCGACTAGAAGATCTCATTGACACCACTGAAGAGGGCAATGACAAAATGTTCACCGTTTTGGTTTCGGCAGGTGAAGTTTGGCAAGTATCGCCTGACAAGAAAACAAGGAAAAACATCATATGTTACGCATGGGGATCCGTTCCGGAGATCGGTTTGAAAAATGCCCCTGCAGTTTTGAAATGGATATGACACGAGCATTGCAAGAATTTGAACTGGTCTATCGTTCTTGTATACATCGACG
Source organism: Hanleya hanleyi (assembly GCA_036873755.1). NCBI lineage: Eukaryota > Metazoa > Mollusca > Polyplacophora > Lepidopleurida > Hanleyidae > Hanleya > Hanleya hanleyi. Next base: position 181,451 of record JAVTVY010050199.1, on the reverse strand, counting down.
ACTTTATCATTTTCAGTAGTTTGGGGGAACACTTACAGTTGGCAAATTCAGAAAGATCATGAACGCAGAAATTCTTTAAAAAGGTAGTAGTGTGATTGTAATTGTTCGGGTAAACTGAACATCTTGATCACCTGCAACATATGCCAAAGGCTTGCATTTCGTCTAAGGACCAATTTTGTTAGATTCTTCAATTCTGTCTAGTGAATAAGATGAAAATGGGAAATGACTGGGATGACGTAGGATAACGCAGTCACAGTGAGATAAATGGTGTAAGATAGTGTATATGACTTCGCAAATCGTCACGCCCAGAATGTCAATGCGTGTTTTGCGACGTCATCTCAGGCAGTGGAGTCAAGTACAGGTGCTGTCATGTGTTTTAGAGAATGTCAGTAGTGTGATTTCAATGGCTGTTCACCATAGTTGATCGCAACTATTACATAACTTTTATCGGAAAACATGTATGTTATTTGCTGAATATTTTTTAAACCACGCTACTACCTCTTTAATGGACGACGGCTAAATAATGAATGACGGACTAGACGCTTGTATTACCAGATCAAATCATCGCCATGGGTTAATAAATAGTGCAAAGCGAATTTATACGAACCAAAGCCGAAGTCATGGGACAGTGCACAAACAGGCGGCTGGGACCCGAGCAAATAATTATAGTCCAAATTCGGATTGGAAGAGATTAAACCACAGTATCAAAAGGAACTTACTGTTGACAACTCGAAGTACCCTCCAAGGCACAAAAAAGCTTAAGATGAATGCGGTCTCCTCAATGGGTCCGTTGGTTAGACCATCGAGGAAAGCTAGATCGAGAGCGAACGAAGCTAGTACAACAAAAGCGTCGAACATCTGCAATTTAAATATATTTGACAAACTATGAACAGAGGTCATGGCATCGATACAATCAACGTCGCAAAGTGTTCGCATGAATAAAGTGTTCAAAGGCATCAGAAAGAAGCATAGCAAAATACGGGCATAGCGTGCAAGATATATGGCGTTGCGTATCGTAACTTGTGTCTAATTCCGCTCAACCCGGGGCTAGGGGCCGTATGGACCCATGTATTACAGGATCCTCATAGTGTTCATATGAACAGTCACAATCAAAGCGTGACTGAGATTCATCGTATTCTGGATAACGACTTCTCAAAGAAAATCATATTGATTAAGAATACTGATCGGCGATACGGATGTGATATTTATGGAACATCATGATGTCTTGCCGGCATCATTGGAAACTGTTGACCGCTTCTCTCTTGCAGGTAACTAGCATATGGACGACGTCTAAATATTGAATGACGAGCTAGACGATTGCATATGATACAATATTGCCAGGGATGAGGATCTTGGCGATAGGATCAAAATGCCTATAGTTCCCTACCAATATTTTCTCCTTTCGGCTTGTTTCCAGCGACCAGAAGCTCATACATTTTGGCGATAAAAATTATAATTCTCAGGCTCTGTGTTTTTAGTAATATCCCAGACACGCCAGTGAGACATGTTTGATGGGTCAAAGTGCTGGATGAGGGATTTGTCATACTGCATCAGAGTTTGGAGCCTGACGGTCAACAAATCGAGCATCACAGGAATCGCTTTTGATCATCCGATGGTTCGGGATGGAATGCAGTCAGAATAAGGGCATATGGGGTCATGTGACTTCTTGTCAGTACCCCGGCATTTTCCCCTCACCATGGCATTTTATTTCTTAATTACAGATTAGCATACGTTATTCGATATTGATAATTCTGTTCCGTCGGTCTTCCAAAATATCCAGGCCCTGAAAACGTTCTGTAGATATAGAATACAAATGTCAATTACTTACCTCTATTTTCTTCTTGAACATTTCTTTGCCGAAAAATACGACTTTGAATATTATCTACAATAAATATGTATGTATGTATATATATATATATATAGTCATGTAGCAATGAAGGGAATGACAGAATAGATCACTAAAACTAATCCATGGTGTACAGCTGGAAAATCCAAACGAAGGAATATTCCTCGAATTTAGTAAGGATTTTTTTCTTCAGCATGTTATGAAACACGATATGGAAAATTCCTTTGGTAATATGAAATCACCGAATATTTTGTCCAGTGGACATTCCCGGTTTTCTGGAATAATGGTCGCTCTGTGAAATGGAAAGGAAATAAGTTTTTCAAGCAAAAAAATTCAGAGGTTTTGGATTGAAAGAAGAATTAATGTCAGACACGAATGAGCGAATAAAGAGGCTTTTGCGAAGTACACAATTGATGTATAGCAATACGCAGAAATATTCAACCAGTGACGTACGTATACTAGCAGCACGCCGAGAATCGCAACACTAGCAAAATGGCAGCCATGGGCTATTTTCAGGGAGAGGGGTACATCATTGCCGGCTGCTCTTTTATGAACGATATGCGTTGCATCCTTTGGACGTTGTGTGACATCAAGGTTGCCATAGATATCCGTGGAAGCCGGCCCGGTTGTGGGGTCGGAAGTACCGTGACTGCCGTAGAAATCGCTTGGTCCGTATTTACTAGCTTTGATGGCATCTGAAAAATATAGGATCACCTATGATACAGTGTTTGTTTTGCATTTCAGAACGTCAAGAATACTTGTCAGTTATATATCCATGGTCATTCCACCCGGGCCAACCAGCTTCTGATAGTAATATTTAATGTCGCGTTACATGCTTCGTCAACTTGAGAACAGGAGATTTGCGTCGTCCAGACGACAATGTGGTGTATTCTACTTCTAAATCTCATTCCATGCATTGTTACTCTGAACTTATGATACAGGTTCATCTACATAGATAAGAAATATATTTTGACTAATCATCGAAACAACAATGGAAAAGGTCAGCTTCTTCCCACATGTCCCCATTTTACATGCATGATTATCGTCCTTCGATCTGACGCTATGTTTTCCTTAAGCTCCTTAGCGAAAACTGTTGCAAGACGTCTCTTGCAAAAAACTGATTTTTTCTCATTTAATAATTGCGATGTTAGCGAAGAATTACGGAACATGTTTTCTGATGACAGACGCGGGAATAATTCATAAATCAAGCGTCGGCTTAGAAGCCCAAATTTGTAAGTTTCAGGGCGTAAGATAATTCAACACCATATTTGTTTCATGATGAACAAGAAAAAACATGGTCTTGATTCATGGTTTCTGTTCCTAAGTTCCACCCCTGTTCCATGCCGTCCCCTCCCCTGCCATCGCCCCCGCCCCAGACCAGATAGAATTAAATACCGAGACTTACCTTTGATCGCATGGATGTCTAGGATCAGTTCGGTTATAACCAGACAACAATCCAGTATACACAGGGCCACCACGAGGATGAGAATATACTTCCCTAGTAAAATTTGTTGACCCCTTAGCCGTAATCTAGGAAGAAAAGGGACAAAATAAATTGATTTTAATATTGGACAATAAATGCCAGTCGATGCAGTTTTTCGAGTGTAATGGGTTCGTTTCTTTCGCCGAGAAAATAAACGACAGAACAGAAGCGAGTCGGTAGTCTTCCTGTTGTATTCGCTATTTAAAATTACCTAATATAGTCCTAATGCATTTGATGGACATCTCGCAATGTCTTGGTGAAGCAGGCCGAATTACAAGCGTCTGGTCCGTCACTCACAATTCAACCGTCGCCCATTAAAGAATATCCGCGTCCATATTCCAAACACCTATTCCATATTCCATATAACAGCATAGCACCAAATTCAAAAAGACAATCACAGTATACATAAACATATACATAGGCTATTTTCCTGCAAGAGAGAATCGGTCAATAGTTTTCAATGATGCCGGCGTGACATATGATGTTCCAAAAAATCCCTATCGCTGATCAGTACTCTTAATCCATATGATATTCGTTGTAAAGTCGTCATCTGGAGAATGATGTATCTCAGTCACGCTTTGATTGTGACTGTTCATATGAGCATGTTCAATACACATGTAACCTATTTTTGAAATTCCAGTTTTTTTGAAGAAAAGTTGGAGCCATTATAGAAGGGATTCCAAGGTTTTTAACTTCTTGCAATAAAGGTACACGCATCTCTTTCTAAGTATAGAATGCAAGTCGTTGCTCGTAATTTCGAAACTGTCCCCGAGTAACGTCATACGGTTTGAAGTGATTAACTATTGATATAATCATTCATATATAATAGTCAGTTGGATATTTTAATGAAATATGTAACTTAAGTAGAAATAAGAGATGCAATGTCTATTTGAACGACCCTGTTCCCTACCCTCTAACCCTATACCCCATGTCATTGGTCAGGATTTTCACAAGTCAATTTTCACAGCTGTGTTAATCGAATAGTTCATATTTTCAATTCGTTCAAATGTTTAAAATATATCAGGTGACAAAAATGGAGAAATAACTAAATACTAAACAGAGGAAATGACTACCCGCTAAACTATAGCTGGAAAAGGCATTACATTTTATCAGACGATCATAGTCAAATGCACGTAACTATCACTTCACGTTGAACTTTTCACTGCAATCGTGACCATACGCCTGTTAGGCACATAATTTTAAAATTAAATGTTATGTTATTCTTTTATATTTTTGATAAAGTGTCCCCGAGATAAAAAAAAAAATACTTCGTCCGATCAGCAAAATCAATTTCCAACCCATGGTTTAGTACATAAAAAGTAACTTGATAAGAGCACGTGTGCCTGCTTGGACGTTCATCAGGGGCTACTGCGAATCACGTACACATGTATAACCCTGGCCTATTGACATTAATTATATTTATCTAAATATAATTTTTTTTATTAGACGAGACTTCAAGCCGCGCTAGTCTTGTTAATTCGTCGGCTGTTTAAAAAAATACCCAGCACGATAATCAGATGTCATCAGCGGACTAATGGCTAAACTACAGGACAGCGTTGTCGATCTGGACCAAGGAGCACGTATCCAGTCACGTGGTGTCCATATGAACCAATCAGATTCATACAACGTTAATTAAACTTGAACGTGGTTAACGCCACACGGCTTTCAAGCCACAAAATTTTGTGCGCTCACCTCTAATCCACTATAGCGACAAGAACCGGGTGATTTTCCCTTTTCTTGTGGATTTTGTGGTCATAACTTTCACACAATGGTGCTACCGTGGAAGCATCAAATTGACGATGACACTTGATTGATGTTTTCATTAAACCATAATTACGGTATACTAAATCCATTTGCGACTTTTTACAGGAAGGTGTTAATAGAACTTCATCAAATTTCACATAAACTTGATAATACATCGACAACCTACTGTTGAAAAATACCACAATAAAAAAATGACACTAGTAACCTTGTGTTACGAATATGATTGAATGGCCTTCAGTTGACAGAGAAGCTTAAGGATACTGAGCTCCCCTGCAGACACTTTAACACACACTCAAGAATCTGCTTTTATTCAGCTAAAAGTATGCCTCATAGCTGTGGTAATGTATACATTTTTTTGAAAGCGCATTTCTTGAGTATTCCAAATATATAAATTTGTTCGCTGTAGGTTGTGAAGATATTTGGATTTAAAAAAAAATTAAATTGAATTTTTTAAATGTTATTTTCAAAAAAGTATTCAACTCATCGTGACTCACATCATCATTTCCTGTAGAGGACAACTCCAGTGGGATATTTGTGTCTCACTTTTAGCATTTTTGGTCCTATTCTCATTCTACTAACATTTAATGGAATATTTCTTAATAAAATCGTGCATCTTAATTCTGAAAAATTGAAGTTGAATTAGATGTCGATAGAATAAGAACTAGAACAAAATTGACAAAACGGAGACAGATTTCCCGTTGAAGTTGTTCTATAGGAAATGATGATGTAAGTTTTGATAAGTTGAATACTTTGTTGAAAATAGCCATTCAAAAAAGAAGATTAAATTTTTAAAATTACTTTTCTTTAAATTCGAATATCTTCACAACCTACAGATTTACAGTGTACACATTTATATATTTGGAATCCTTAAGAAATGAGCTTTCAACAAATATACACATTACCTTAGGTATAAGGTATTCTTTTAGCTATATAAAGACAAATTCTAGCAGATGTGTACAGGTGTTTGCAGGAGGGCTCAATATCCTTAAGCCGACAAGCTGTTTCTTGTGACCAGAAACTGTTGGATACGAAGTTATACTTGAATATGTATCAGACAATCGTTCCGGGGAAACAAGGACAGATGCATCTATAATCCAAGTGATGCCATGTTAACATTACTGTCACTTGTACATGAAAATTGCCACAACCATCTTTTTTTGTGTCTCTATTTCATATGGGGAACCATCTGTACAAGTCCAGGTAATCCCTAAATCCTCGCAGAGGGTTAACCTGGACCTTTTTGGTGATTCGGGATGAGTTCTCAAGTCGTACGTCTATCACACAATCTCGTACATTTCATCCCCAGCGGTTGTTTTGAATTAGCGCGTCGGTATCTGAAGTTTGTGGTTTTCGCTTTGACACCTGATATCGATTTCAAAGGGTTTCTGGCCGGCGATGAAATTCAAACCAGTCAAAACTCAAACCTCGCTGAGGATTGGTCTGATGAGCTGCTTCAGCGTGCTTACTGATTGGTTGGTTTAGTTGAAAACCCTCGAGCTATTTATATCCAGAACTGATATTGATAACTAACTAAGCCAGTGTATCGATCGTAACCTATCGATTGATACACTGGCTTGCGAGGATGATGGGGAACAGCACTGACCATTTCTGTGAACCAGAGTTACTGAAAAGTGCTGAAGACCTTAAATTGGAGTGTGGGTATGGGTTGTGTACGCAACGCCTTGTGGAGTTAAAAATTGAAACGCTAAGAGTCTATATATATCGAGGATGTACAGTGATCCTCCGAAGTTTTCAATGTCTTTTTTCAAATGTGGCGTTTTCTTCTGCATAATAAATTTAATTCTATGTGGAAATATTTTTTTATTATTTTGTTTAATTTTTTTTCCATTACTACATGGAACGTATTATTTTGGTCGTATAATGGTGTCAAATATTACTAAAATGATAAAGATTAATCCGTGTATAGCGTGTGTAAAGATATTGAATGAACTGAGATATGTACTATGTTTAAATAAAACATCGATGGGCCGAGTTGATGGGCCGCGAAATCCGTATGTGAAGTGGCCCTTAAACTGCAATTTCTTTCAAATGAATAACAATTAGATTTGTTTGTTCATTATAGTCGCATTCTAAATGAGCACACTGTACTTCAAACTGTAATGGCAGAACGCAAAACCAGACAGTTGAACACATTTTATGTTGAGCATCCGTAAATTCGTATATTAAGATAACAATAGTGTTAAAATTGAGAACATCTTTATACAAGTTAAGAACACCAATTTTTTTTTAGTGTGTACACATGTAGATCGACAAGCATTATTAAACTCTATATCCATCCATCGAAATTCTAACAATGAAAGATAAAGCTTATCAAGCAATTAGTATCTGTCTTTCAGGGGATATTATGTTGATGGACGACATTATTAGCGAGTAGCGGGAAGTTTTTTTTCTAAGCTAAAAGATAAGATAGTTTGGTATTATCGGTGTTAAAATCATAAAACGTTAGCGCTCTAGGCGCTGAATCTTACAGCTTACATGCGCTGCTCGGAGTTTGATTCAAATCACGACGGCCTCAAAATGTATACAATGTAACACACATTAAAAACCTATCCCAATCTCAACGCCTCAGATGTTATAATTACAGATATACCATCTGATAACAACGCTATGGAAAACTCGTACGAGCGTGTACGAGAGTTTCAGTAAACTGGTTAGCCAATCGAAATGGGTCATGTCCCTCCAAAATATACAAGCAATGCCAGTACGGGGTAGACTGACCAAAATAAAATAGTAGTCTGCGTCATGTAGTCTGGTCGAAATTTAGCGTACATTTAGCGAGTGCGGGGAAGATTGGTAATTGGACAAACTTGAACTGATGAAGTTAATCTAATAACAAATTAATCCAGATCTCGAAGGGCACTTTGCGCACGACACTTGTATGTATAATTTGTCAGATGTCATATCCGTGATCAGACATAAGAATTTATCGAAATTGACAACTTCCATAATCGGGATATCTTGGGATAACAACCGTTGGCATCTATACCGTTTACTGCAGGAAAAGGACCACGTATGTTTAGATGGGTAAATGGCCCAAGAACAGGTGCGGTAGAAGTGCCAAAAATAAAATATTACATATACAAGAAATTGGTCAGTTGTCATGAAGTACAATATTATATTGTATACTCAGAAAAGTTTCAAGGCACTGAGTCTCATCATTCTCGAATAACAGGACCGTGAAGTAGTGCATTCGTGCAAAATAGTTGATTCTGAGGCGAAAACGCCTCATATTTCTTTCTATAAGCATACGAAGATAAACGATAACCAGAACCAGCTTGATACAGCATACTCGCTGTTCCAATACGTAGTCGTGGACCAAATCTGGTTCTGGTTATCGTTTATCAGCATATGTTTACAGAAAACAATAAAAATTGTTTTCGCCCCAGAATCAACTATTTTGCACGAATGCACCACTTCACGGCCCTGTTACTCGAGAATCATGAGACTCAGTGCTCAGAAATTTTTCTAAGTATCGGTATACAATATAATACTGTACTTCATGCCAATTGAACAATTTCTTGTAGTGGAAATATTTTATTTTGAAGATACAAGGTCCTTTAATGTCAATAGCATTAACTGAGTAATGATGTCAAGGTTCAGGACGGGTCCAAATCACATGTATACGAATGCGTCACGTCCATAAAAAAAGAACCGGGCTAATTAGCCATGTTCATATTTCAGAGCTGACTTTTTTTTCTAATCAGGCATGGGACATTCGTGGGGCATACCCTGACAAGCAAACAACATTATGTGATGAGCTGATGAACATATAGTGAACATATCAAACACGGGTGATTACCACTAATTTAGCCATCAAACTGTGACCTCAAAACTGCCCCATAACGGTACAAACAAATTGAGATATGGCCGCGGGTCAATTTTCTCATTAGTCTAGTGGTCAGGAGTCAATTTCACGTGCTAATTTTTATTACTTGTCAGACGCAAAAAAGTAAGAAAAATAAATGAAAACGAAATTAACAACGCTCGAACAAGAAAGCAGTAAACTAATTGCTCCCAATTACAAGCCTGAACACAGAAAGGTGATCACGACGAATTTGTGCGGTGAATGCAGCCTTTATACCTGACACGATCTAGGTGTGCGTTTTCCCAATCTAAGTTGATTAAACATTAAGTATTAATTAAAGAAAAAAATATCAGTTGAAAAATTACACAGGGGATCGATTTCAACACGAAACATTACTTTGAACAAATATTTAAGTTAATCCTTCAACAGTAGAGCTTCGTCGATAGCACGGGCAGGTGAAGTGAGACAGCGGTTCGTTCATTCAGTCTCTTTCCTATCTCTTTACCTACGAAATATTTAGTCAATGATAACGGGACTGTTTTCGAACAGAAGTTACCAAAATTATCATAAATGTAATTCTTAACCCTATCTGGCCTGGGCTTTTTGAGACCAGGCTGGGAGAGGGGCAGCGGGGGGGCTCCCAATTATTTTTCTTACCCCTTGAGCTAGGGGGATGAAACTTATTTACCACACTTTACCCTTGGGTCATGCTCTATCAGAAAAAGTAAAAAGAAAATCAAGATGGCCGCTTTGATGACATGACAGTAACGTCATTTTCAAAACCATTTTTGGTCCAGCTTGGGTTTAATTCGAATTGTAGAGATCACGATATATTTCCATCATATGTAGGTATATCGTACATAGAATGCATTTTTATTATATCCTCTGTCATTGAGGTATAGGAAAAGATGGGAAATAATTATATTCTTTTTGAAAAAAAAAAATCGAAAAAAAGACAACAACAACAACAACAGTGCTATATTAACAACAGCGACGACGAAGACACCCAGCGCTGATCAAGTCACCGTGGGTGAAGGGTAGTTCAACATATCATGTGGACATTTTCATGGTACCAAAGTTAGCCATTTTTTGGGGGGGGGGGGGTACACATATGATCCTGTCCGTTAACATAAAAACCAATAGGCTTCTTTCAAGCTCCATTGGAAAACGTACTTGTCAAGTTTCTTAAAGATCGGTGAATTATGGCTCAAGATATCATGAAGACAAGTTCGAGAGTTACGTACGAATGAGCGAAGGTCCAGGTGAACGGACGAAATGATGAGACAAATAATGCCCGTTCGATTTATACAATCAGCGGAATTAAAAGGATCGCTATTGTGAATTCTGAAATGTCAAAATCGACCACGGCTGCCTCTGATATCTACATGAGTGAGTGAGTGAGTGAGTAAGTAGTAGGGTTTCACGTCATTTTCAACCTTGTTTCAGTCATATCACGACGGTGCGTACATGTGCCAGAACACGAGAGTGCTCACAGTTCCTATTACCCTGGACACTGATCAGCCCACCCAGTACAGCACCAGGTCACCCATCCAAGTATTGACCGTGTTAACGTTGCTTAACTTCGGTGATCTACATGACAACTAGACAGGGGATATCACGGGGTTTCTACACGTATAAAGCTAGCGTCACAGAAAAAATCTATGTAGATACACGTGTAAGATAAATCCTTTAAACGGAAGCTTGGAAGTTGAAATAAAGAATCTGACAACAGATTCCAACGCTGTTCGCAAGTTGACATGATGTTTGTTATCAAAGATATAAGTTTTCTTTTTTAGAATTGATGTTCGGAGTCATATGCAGGTGTAATCCACTCACACGTCGATTGTGATTGTTCACTAGCGAGCGTCAGATCCGACACTCAATATTCAGCCGTTGTTCATGAAAATATTTCCGCGTCAATAATCGAAAGATCTATTTCGTATGACAGTTAGCATCAATTCCAAATGTATATGAAAGAAAAATAGCGAAACACAAGATGGTTTCCCGCAAGAGAGAAGCGGTCAACAGTTTTCAATGATGCATGATGTTCTATACATAAAATCCTAATCACTGATCATTATCCTTTATCCAAATGAATTCCAAGTCGTTTCCAGAGTATTTATCTGAGCCAGGCTTTGATTGTGACTGTTCATTTAAACACAATGGAGATGTGAAACTAAACCCGCCAACATCTGGGTAATGAACTTCGACACACATTATCCGGAACACGACAATAAAAATAAATAAGTACAAAGGTCAAGATGTATATCGGTATGTTTTCTAAAACGAATATTTATCGTAAAGGTATCATGTAGTAAAGTCTAAGCTGTACTAACAAAAATGAACGACCAGTGTAATAATGAATGGACTATGTGATCAAACAATCAAATAGTTATTATATTGTCTACCAACGTATGTTTATAACATCGTGGGTGACCTTACCTTCCAAAAAGGTGTTTGATTGTGTATTAAGCGTTTTGTCTCATACGGAGAGATTGTATTGACAACTGTGGATAATTTCAAATTGTGACTCGGAATTTATATATATATGCTTAATATATGAACCGTACGTGTTTGTTGATCAGTGCATGTACTATACGATCATATATTTTTGTGCTTAAAGTGATGACGATGACGTGATGATGTACAGTCACACAGATGAGTTGGTTCGCTCGAAGAGTTTGTTCCTCTTTTATTGGTAACATCCCGGTGGTTCACCCAGAAAGCAATGTTTGAAAAAAAAAAATAAAAAAAATAAAGCGTGATATTTTTTCGGACAAATTGTTGAGTGTTACTTTACATGCGATAGATACATATCTGCCATTTTGAATGTTGTACGTCATCGGCATGAATATTTGCATGAACAGTCACAAGTGAAAGGTAATATAGTGTATCCGGCATTTGTTTCCGTCGCCGCAACGAATCGAGCGCGCAAATTATAAGTTAATATCAGGACCTACTTACCGATACCCCCTCCCCTCTTCCCTCACCAACAGATATATCTTTCACCCATTAATAGATATAAGCTTGATTTTTGAAAGCGAGGAGCAGTCGGCAGCTTTCAAAAATACGAGCAACTGAAGACGTCATGTATACCACTCCTCAAATCTGCATTCACCAAAAGGAATGTTGAAGTCATTTTTGAAAGGTCTATTGTATCTGTATAGCGCTTGGTTTGTGGCTGTTCATTGGAACACCATGTCAATTTAAACCCATAATCGACTATAGCCCCGGATTAACGACAAAAATCTTGCCAGCTAGGGGATTATCTGTCACCACCATTGAGATATTTTACGATATCTGTATCCAAATCCTAGAAGCTCTGGATTTTTAAGTTGACCATTGTTTGCAAAGCGCATGTTTGAAGTATCATTTTTGTACAATACTTCGATCGAAAGATACGTCTGTAGACCGGTATTCACGTGCACCATTCAAATAAAATCTATCAAAATCTACAAAACCAGTCACATAATAATATAATAACATGCATGCATTTTTGAAAAATTAATACAAATCAGTATACCATAAAAATATGAGCATTCAGTTCTGAAGAAAAAATATTAACACAAACTCCTACCTAGAGCAACAATGCTGCGGTTTGGGATAACAAGCCTGTCGGTACTTGTTATAAACTTGGGACGGAATATCCCAGGCCGAGTGAAACGTCTTGTGAATATCGGCGCACATGGTCTCAACCCAGTCGACACCGATGCACCAATAGTTTAGTAACGCAGGTAAATAGTGTACTATGTCCTCCTGAACGCAAAACCACGCGGCATAGTCACCGGTACCTTTTGATAATATTGTATATAATAGTCTGGTCTTCCTATATGCACTCCTATGTTGTTCACCGGAGAACAAGTGATGACGTAGACCGATTACATAGCCGAAACGTGTTAAAGCATCCTGATTGAAAAACACCATTACTGAGTTTTAATAGAAACGTAGAGCTAAAAGGTCTCCGTCTCTTACAACCATAGCTCCCAAGCAAAATACAGGTACATATCATCAACAGAAACAGAAAAAATGCACTAACCGTATATGTTCGCCACAGTTAGGCTTCTGGTACGAAATGTTCCCGCGCAGCGGGCGATTGCATGGTTCGTGACTGCCAGTGGTTGCAGAGAGATTATACGGTTTTATGCCGTCAACTTCCCGATGAGCAATTTTTAAAACTTTAAATATGAAAGATGCTTGATTTCAACATCGGAAGCAGAGGTAAAACAGATTGAAATAACATATTATTGTTTATTTACCGGGATTAAGTTTGAATTGATGCATACCTTGTAGTTTATAAACAATTAAAAACATAGGAAGTGTAAATATAAGAGGGAATTTAAAAAAAAAACAATGTTGTACTTGTAATATATAAAATCGGTATTTGCAAGTCAATGGGGGAAATATTTATAGCGAATTCGCTTTGGAAAGTAAAAAGAAGCATCTATATACAAGAATAAGTTTGAAATATTTAAAATATCCGTAAAAAAATCGCACGGTTGCTATACATGCGCGAAGGAGTGTCGGTGAACTAGCCGCGTTTATTACAGATTAGGAAAGTTTCACAAACGTGTTGATAAAATAATGAAATTGTTGCGACGGCTTTTCCTGTTAGTGAACGTATAACAATTTAATAAAGAAATGTAGAAACACTATTTAATTCTTTATAATGATCATAGCGAACAAACGCCAGAATGTTCTCGAGGCGAGAAACCTTGACACCTGCAGACAATATATGTTGAACATGGGCCTGTAGACAATATGGGATGAACATGGAGAAACAAAACGGATGCCAGTGAAAAAAGTTGCTGACCATGCCAGCTACAATATCTCGGCCACGTGGTTGACATCCCTGATTCGTATATGTTATGTACACAGCCCAGCGGCATTCTTGCTGCAAAAGCATGTTCGCGCAATGGTAATTTGTTCAATCAGGCTTATAAATTGTGATGGATAAATATTATTAAGTAATTAATTAACGTATATATACATCATGATATGCCAATTAATCATTAGATGCATGTACGAGTAAATGTGAGACAAATGTTCGCAGCACTGCAACTCCTAGCGGCTTTATTTGTACAAAATAATATTTTTCAACAAGCTCAACGCCCGTAACAGATACAGGGTTATCGTGTGAAATACTACTCTCCCATTATACTTCAAAGTTATTTTATAATATTTTCTAACAGTCAATTACTAACGCATGGCGCTCAAGTACAATTGATTTTTACGGGCGCAGAGAAATGTGACATATTCCTTTCAAATATGTGTATGTATTTTCAAAATATCTTGAAGGGGAAGATGTAGATTATTAACTTATATATTTTTTTCATGTTGTTCATTATATTATTGTTTATGTTTATAAATGAGTTGAACAAATGGAATTAATAATAATAAAAAAACACTCTCCAATTATTTTGCAAACAACATTAATTTTTGAAATAACAACACATCAAATCCCCCTACTTGGTGCAGAGCGGAGTGGTACGAACGTCCGAATGGGATTGCCTCCTGTTAAGTCAGATGAAACACCCCTGCAGACAGACACTTTAATTTATATGTATAGATATCAAATTAATTTTATAATGACACTAACTTATAGTAACGCACAAATACTTGTGGTTGATGGACCAGTCTCTTGCGAGACTTGAACCCGCGCCCTCAGAGTTTGGCTAGAAATCGCCAGCAGCAAACTCAAGTTCCCCAAACCACTCGGCCACCCCAGCCTCCACAAAAGAGGAAGTTCGGAGATCCGAGCCTAGACTATGTATTGGCCATTTGGTGCCGCGGTTTCGGATCTCACAAGGGACTGGCCCATCCAGCACAAGTATTTGTGGTTTACCAAGAAAGTGTCATCATAAATATAATTGGATATAAATGTTACCTACTTTCTAAATGGCATTATTATATATACTTTATATTTAGCTCTGCAGTCAAACATTATTTCGCAAAACCTAGCGCTTACCAGTAGAAGAGTGGTTATTATATTATCTCAGCAAATATAAAATATATCACAGATTTTCACTCATGTGAATGTGTTTGAGCGTTAGATTTCGTTACTGATTTTCTTGTTAGAAAAAGCCTCGACTGTCGGCGTTTACGGAGTAGTCACGGGGCGATTGAATTACTCAAGAGTTATTCATTTTCCTCCGACAGACAGTCTTCCAGGAGACCGCAGGTCACAAACCACCAATGATATAATCAGAAATTGACTTTCGGTGACCATTGATTGGTCATAATACTCGACTGGACCAAAAATTGTTGGCGATGTATTTGAAAATATTTCTACCTGTATAACAGAAATTTACTCTCAAAATATAAAAAAACAACTTTCCAATATTAATAGAAAAAAGATTTGGGCCAGTTTGATTGGCCAGTTGCCGTAACGGTGTCGAGCGGGATGGCCTTATCTCTGGTTGTCGTATCTCGACAAAAATGGTGGGGAAAGTATGTTGAATTTTGCGACGACTTTTCATTCGCCTTCCACTGTGTTGCCTCGTATATGACGCCAATAACCGAAATGTGGAGAGTTAAGTAACAAATGACGATATGCAATTGATTGCCAACAGACGATTTTAAACAAATGGAATTGCATGAAATAAATTTGTCCCCATCAAAACTCCCCACGCCCAGTGTCCGTATTTACTGTGTGATTAACTTGCGCATTGATATAACAAAATTTATACTAATGTTCTCTTCATATACGAATGAATTCTTGAATTTGGGTGTTAAACATAGGTTTTCTGATGTGCACCGATATACCATCTTTTCCTATCACCTATGTTATATTGCATTTAATTTGTTAAAATTGCCACTCAGAATTGTTTTGTCAACTTACTGCGTATTTACTTTTGGAGATTTAAATCTTCGCACCTACCTCTGCCATTTCGTACACGGAATGTGTGATCGTTGGCATTGGCTCTCTGTATCCAATTCTGTTTCTATGTGATTCAGGCATGCTGTATCTTTCAATCCACCTCCCGAACCAAGAGCCAGGATCTGCGAACGGAATATAAAAAGTACAAAGTCAGTTAGGACAAAAAGACATCACCAGATTCTTAGCATATCTCGCCTCAGAAAGCCATGAATAAATGTCGGAAAAAAGCTGTCAAAAAACTAGTTATAATGCTACATAGTTAAAGTGATCGTAAACCCTCAAGTAGAGTTTCCATCAAATGAAACACCATTCGAAACAGTGTCAGAATTTTTTTTGTTATTTTTTTTAATGATTTCATTACATGGAGAAAACTGAAATGAAAGCACAGGATTCCATGGTGGTCTGATGCGATCATATCTAGATCTGGTGACATCACACTGAATTAATACATATATTTTAAACTTGGTATGCACATTTCCTGTGCTTGACTCAAGCTTAAGGTGTGTATACTTTGAGTTTCAACGCAGACTCACTGTTCGAATTGGCATGTTTCACCAAAATCGAGGAAATTATATGCAAGATTCAAATTTCAAATTGACTTGGCTCTTATGAGTTACCATACAAAAAGTACATTTTACCCGGTTAGAAAAATCACATAAAAGAAATAAAAATATATTTGGATACAGTTTAAATTTGTCCTGCATTTGACCTTCACTTCGTCTGAGGGATTACAATCACTTTAAAACAAAATTGCGCCTGATTGTGCTATCAGAATAGCTTCAAATTTGAAAAAAAAATCAGGGAAAAGCACCCTGGTCCCGGCATCTCAAAAGAGAATGGATATATCTTCGTGAAGAAGTTACATCTTAACCCTATCTGACCTGGTATATTTGCATGACTCCCTGATCACGTGAGAATTCAAAATAGCGGCCATGCGGGGGTACCGAAAAATGGTGTTTTCTACTTTTTTCTTCAAAATGTTTGATTTTTGGCGGATAAAACTGGACAAAAACTATTTTATTTCACATCAGATGATTATTTCCTAATTGTCATCATCAGCACTTTTTGCGAAGAAAACACTCATTCTCCCAACAACCATTGCATTTGTGCATTTGTTTATCTATGGCCCGATCACTCCCATACAACTTTCGTGGCCACGCAGTAGTTCCAATATTCTACTATCGTCGGTGAGCCTGTCATCTTTGTTAGACTAGCCTGAATTAAATAAACAGCTTTTACACTCAAACAGATGTATTTCGTAAAAAAAAAAAATAGGAAGAAAAATAACGAACATGCGTTGTTAAAGATTCATGACGTCATCTCGAGTAAAGAGGCTATCCTGGGCTCGAAGGGGAAAGCTTCGCCGGCCTCAAACATCTTCATTTTATCAAGCCATTTTCTACATTCCCACTTCGAACTTCCCTTGATATATCCGCCCCCCCCCCCCACTTCAATGTTGAAAGAACTTATAAACAGACATGAGACGTCACTGACCTCGAAAACATTTGAATTCCGAAATATTGGTATGTCGAAGAAGAGCGTTATCGAGTGACTGACCTTTATAGCGGGCTAATACAAACATCATACTAGGAGGAATGCACCCGCTACTTGAGGATGATGTCACTCTACACACAATCGGTGTGTAGATTCTGATTGGTTCGTCTAACGTTCGTATGTGAAATTTACACCTGGGATTTTTAACACCGAGGTGGATCAGATAAATTAAGGCAGGTTCGAAGTGGGAGCGTAGAAATTGGCTGGATAAAGTGAAGATGGCCTCTACATATTAGAGAGCGATTGGGGACTGGGATTGAATAGGCCAGCTTGCGCCTGCGTATCAACCCAATGAGTAGGTTGGCATTCTTCATTTGCAAACATCCCAGTAATGGAGAGCACATCCCGACATAAAAAAATAGATGTGAGAACATGAGAAACACTATTTGTGTTTGTGGGTAGTTGCGCGAATGTCAGTACACCGTCGTGGTATTTTAGTCTTGCACTTTTTTTTAGCTCAACTTTATTGTTTGCCCTGATTGTCTAGAGTACACGTGAAGAGTTTAGACTCCAGTGGAAAAAATATTTTCTTTCAATATTTTGTTGGCCATGTTGAATTTCAGTGTGGTTACAATTTTCACAGAATCTTATCGATATCAAGGCAGGCGACGCATGGATTTTGGAACTATATGCCATCTGTTTCATTTTCCAATATTTTCCACGTGCAGTGTAAAGACTATTATTATTATTACTATTATTACCATTTAGCATTTAACGATGGCGGCCAAACATCCAAAATGGCGCTCATCTGTGCTTGCATTCATCTCTTTTTACCTCCGTCGATCAGACGGAGGTCTAGGAACGCAACGTGAAATCTCCCGCCAAATAATTGTCATATGGGGAACCCACGACTCATAGTATTTCCAATAGGGATCGTCATGGTTCCCGACGAAATCTTGCACTTTTTCTTTGGACACAATTGAAATAATGGGGTTCCCCATTGCAATGCATTGCAGTGGGCCTTGCTTCTGTAGTCGGGTTCCACCTCAATCTCGAGCTATCCGGTCCTGTCCTGCATCCACCGAGAGATTGAACATGGCGACCCTCCAGCTTGGAGAGACGGACAATGCGATTTTTCGCTTCTTCTCTCCCCCGATAGACTCCATTCCAAATTGAAACTTTTTGAAACCTTTTGGAACCATTTGTGAAAATCTAGGAGGCAGGAAATATTCCCTTTCCACCAGCAAACACGTTATTAGGCTCTATTTCCCGAAATAAAATTTACGGTGGGGAAGGTCACCGACCAAGGTCGCGCAAACCAAGACATGTTGTTGTTTTCCATTTCCGGGTTTGTATTTTGAGTCATTTCTTGTTTCCAAGAGTGTTTCATTACTCCAGATCTATGCGAACATGTTCTATGACATGTGTTCTAACGCAGATAGTCTCGTTCCATCGAACTATAGCCAATTAGTCGTTAAATCAATAGCCGAACAAAGGGGGCGTGGTCCATATAATTGTAATGTTGTGTAAAACTGTAAAATGCATGTTTTATTTTTCGTTTATTTTGCTGCATGTTTGGGCCCGGAAAAAGTATCCATAATCTTCCACTGATATATAACGTAGATGGCAAACCTGTCTCATAGTCTGTGAAACCCAAATTGTATGAAAATTCAACGCAAACAACATGTGCTATTTTTCTTTGTTTTTATTCAAAATTCATGTTTACTTTTGGGTCAAATTTATATTTCCATGCTTGATTGAGACTGGAAATGCATTGAAACTTCCACCAGCATGTCCCGTAGCCCATAAGACTTTTACGTGGTCTGCCAAATCAAAATTGTGCGATTTATCAACGCGCAGCACATGTACCAAATTCATGTATTTATTATGTAAAATGCAGGTTTGCTTTTTTCTGCAAATTCATATTTCCCTGCCTGTTTCAGATTAAAAAACCATTAGCAAAGTTTTGATAACATGTGGTGTAGATGATAAACCTGTCACGTAGTCCTTGAAATCCAAATTGTGCAAAAATTCAACGCAAACAACATGTACAATATTGTAGCATTTTTGTGTAATAGTCATGTTGATTTTTGGGTCAAATTCATATTTCCTTCCTTGCTTGGGACTGGGAATGCATTGGAAAACTTCCGCCAACATGTCCCGTAGTCCATAAGACTTTCACGTGGTCTGCCAAATCAAAATTGTGTGATTTATCAACGCGCAGCACATGTACCAAATTTATGTCTTTGTTCTGTAAAATGCAGGTTTGCTTTTTTCTGCGAATTCATATTTTCCTGCCTGTTTCGGACTGGAAAACAATCAATAAAGTTCCGCCAACATGTGTCGTACATGATAAACCTGTCACGTAGTCCGTGAAATCCAAATTGTGCGAAACTTCAACACAAACAACATGTACTATATTGTAGTATTTTTGTGTAATAGTCCGGTTGATTTTTGGGTCAAATTCATATTTCCCTGCCTGTTTCGGACTGGAAAACCATCAGTAAACTTCTGCAAACATGTGCTGCTGCCCATAACAGTATCATGTAGTTCACAAGCCAAAAAACGTGTGATTCACAGCAACATGTCACATGTATAAGCTTATACATGTACAATGTCATATATGGCATGTTTACTTTTGAATTAATTTCATATTTCCAGTCATGGCATTTACCTGGAGAGCACTGAAAAACTTATGCAGACATGTGCCGCTGCCCGTAACTGTACCACGCAGTCCACGGACCACTAATCCTGCAATTTACAGCGACATAGCACATATACATGTACAATGCTTTGGCATATGTTTGTTTACCTTTAAATTTATTTCATAGTTCCAGCCATAAACTTGATGTAAGATACAATAATCTTCTGCCAACATGTTGTAAAGTCCATAAACCTGTCCCGTAGGTCATGAAGCACATAAGCATCAGAGTCAGTGATTGGCCACAACCCCCCCCCCCCCCCCCTGATTCCTCAGGAAATAAACATTACGCATGTAATGATGACCGGCAGAGTGATACATGTGTCAATCGGTCAGACATTTTCAAGGATGCCCAGTTTTACCTCAAAACAACCATGCCGGACTTCATTCCTTCTCTCAGAATAATTGGATCTAACTTTTACAAAACCTGCAGCCCCCAATAGCTCCTGGATCTAGACCACATAAATGAAGGGATCTAGTTTATCGGTGCTATGGCAAAAATATCATGTAGAATGGGTTGTGTGGATAATATCAGATTCATGAAAGTTGAAGTCCTGCAGCATGCTCCACAAATATCATCAAAGGTCATACAACTTTCTGGTCTGCGCCAGTGTGGATCTATAGGCCTACTTGTTTTGTTTTTTTTGGTTTTTTTTTTTACAAAATTATCTCCCTTGACCAGGTGAGGACTTGAATGTGTCAGAAATGATTTAGCTTCTAGAAACAAAGACTTCATTTCCTGAGTACCATGGTGTTATATATTGTTATGATTGGCTTAACTTTAGCTGCTGAAGATATTTCTAATTTGAAGATACTGGGCAATCATACTAAATTTATTTTCATAACTTCATTTATTTCCACAATAAGCAACATAATCGAGATTAGCAAGTGAAGTTTTACAACATAATATAATACGCATCATGGATCTCCTTCAGTTTAGTGTAGACATACATACCCTTGGATATCTGTTACCCTGATTCAGTCATAATATTGTCTGTATTATATTGATGTCGACAAGGAATATACATAATTATTTGATAGTATTATTAATGGTAATTGATACATTATGGTGAAGGTGACCTGTAACACCAGTATACAAAATTATTCCGAGCTCATTGAATCCGCACATGATGCTGAGACAGATCAGAACGAAGTGTCGGTAAAATCAGATGTGTTTTGTAGAGGATTCTGTCAATGAGGATGCTATACTGTCCACATGCAAAATATGAAGTGTTGATGTGTAGGGCCTATAGCATAAAATCACAAGCAAGTTGGTAAAACTAGGCACACAGGGTCTCATTTCTGCCGCTAACGTGTTGATTTGGGTGGGGGTGTCCTCTCATGGGGAGGTGTGGGTGAGAAGGGGCCTAATGTCTCAAGCAGTGTTCCAGGTTTTCCATCAATATACTCTATTCCATACCCCAATATTTCAAGCACGTGAAATCAAAGAAATATTATTTGCGGGGAATGTGACTTCCACATCCCTAGCTGGACATGCTAGTGGGGAACCCTCAATCTCACGTTAATTACCATTGGTGAAGTTCACGTCAACAAATGCAAAATTGAGCTTGGCATCCGGCCCTATGTTATTCAGTGATGCACTATACCCCTACTGACCCTGTTGCCTCGACGGAGGTCTTTGCGCTCATTCAGCGCTTGTTTTCTATTCGCTTTCTATAAGAAGAGTTTTACACAGCATTCATACTAACGCTGAACAAGGTATTCAAGTCTAAACAAATCGGTTCATTCATAGAAAAGAATGGACTAAACTATGCCAGCGGATGTTCCTTTTAGCAACGTGTTACTGGTGATAAACGAATGAAAATTGGAGACTAGCAGCTTACACAAGTACCTGTGATTGTTTTGGGTGCAGTTGCTTTGAAGCTATTACTACTGTTCCACTGATGAATCTACCTGATAATAGCTGTTATGCCGCTGCTGTGGTATACTTAGAGTCAACGGAAACGCTACTGAATGTCCATTGTCAGCCATCGGAAATTGATGCTGGGTCGAAATCGGGCTTTACAGACTAGTCCTTTGTGTTAAATGCCGTCATTTTTATCTGACGACGATACAGCTCACCAATCTCCAGTGTACGAGTTGTCACAGCGAAACAGCTCACCAATTACCAATATACGAGTTATCAGAGCATTTCCATCATAGCTCTCTAGATTTGTATCTAATACCGCTGATGCCGGTGCTAGGGGCCGTGTGGTCATATCATCCAAGTTGCCTCATGATCAGGTACAATAAAAGCGTACCTGAGATACAACACATATCACGAATCGTTAGATTCTTGGTATGTGCTTTAGAATAGGTTAACCGGACGACTATACTGTGAAGTCATGTGACTGTCAGCATGTCGGCACCTCTTCCCACTTCTCTTATATGTGTTGTAACGATACTACCTTTCAGGGGGATTGTGTTTGTTCAGTAGGAAGTAGGAAATTGAGCACATAACATATGAGGTCATACTGTTACGATACGACAATAAAACCGTGGTAAACAGTATAAATATTAATGCTGAGCAATATATGCTAATGTTTCGACATCGAACCAATGATACGTAATATATGGCTATACTCATATAGAAATAGGTACGGGTACAGCGGTATCGCCCAAGCGACTGAGTTGAGTAAATTAGAGCGATATGCAAGAGGTGGGGAAAATTGGCGACTAAAAAGCAACCATATGACTGTACAGGAATGTAATCATCGACACCCAACATATGAAGACTATGAAGACTATGAAGTATCCACACGACCCATAGAACCGGCTTAATCGGAATTAGATACGCTAGCTCGGGAGCTGTGACGGTGACGTAATATATAATATACAATTGAGTTCAAATTACACCATAGTTAAGGAAGATATGACTGTTCGATTACTAGAATCGCATTTTCGTGTGGGTATTCTGTGCATTTGACAAATAACTATAGTTCGCTCAAGTAACGTCGTACGTCTGGGATACAAAACCCAATATTGCTGACCAAAAAAAACACAACATGCATGTGGGGTAAACATTTAGACCGCTTGAAGCAATAATTAGGAACAAGATTATTCAGTTACACATACTCCATTTCTCGGAGAATTTTCAGCGTCGACATTTAGATACGATCCCCAAATGAGGACATACTGATGAGAGACAAGAATCAATCCATATTGCTTCTGGCACTGACAATCATACTGTGCAAGTTGCGAGAGATTGGACCATAAATAGGAGTGATATGGCTGTTCAAATATACCTGGCTAATTTCGGAAATTCACAAATACACGACTTGCCGGTCGTCTGAAAGTGGCAAAGAAGAAGAGTTATTGCCCCTTTTTCAGGAGCAAGATTCGGATACAGCAATGCCTTCAACATGGGCCTCGAGAAAATCACCGTCATATGTTCGTTTATGGACAGTTTCAGAAGCTGACAGGGACCTGGAATATCACTGAACCTTTCCAGGTTAAAAGAAGTCTGAAGAAATCATATAACAAATCCTTTGAAATAACATTTTTCAGCAATTTTCAGTCCTTGCCTATACTTACAGCATGCGTGAGGCAAAAGTTTACTCGTGGTTCGCATTGCACTATGGGAAGGAAACATGGCCGTTTTTTCTATTGGTTATAGAAAATTCCGATAGAGTGATTCCTGTGATGTTCTGCCCTCCAGGAAACATCGAATTCAGAAGCCGAGCTTACGAGCTTGTCCACACTACGGTTAAGTTTCCCAATCAATGTCAGACCGGATAGGCATGTATAATATTATTTACCGTGTGTATATCGTGGAATATATGGATTTAGGAACAATATTTTGTAGCGAAATTACTGAAGTTTGTTCAACATGATTGTCCATGTAAGTTACCGTTTATTTTCAAAAGGAGTCTCGGATGGTTCAGATGAAGTGGCCAACGATAACAGTAGGAAAAGTCATATTAATGGCGTGATCCATGTAAGTCAGCTTCCTGAAGAAGATACCACCGTCAAGTCACACGAAGATTTTGACCTTCTGTACAAAATAGAAGACAATCCTCCATTGCCAGTTACAGTCATTTTCACACTTCAGGTAAGTTCATATGCGCTGGGCTTCGTGAACGACAGCTAGATACCGAATGTCAGGTATGACAACTATGCCTGATATTCGACTGAAGATGATCGACAAGATCGCTACGCCTCGGAACTCTTTTCCTACTTTTTTTCCTTCCTCTTGGATGCAATGATAACAGCTTGTCAATATCTGCTTATTTTATTCTGATCATGCCTCGTAACTGTAGCAAGACATCATACTCTATGGAACGACATCTTAAAGGGAGGTGACTGTTTTGCATTTGAGTGCAAGCTGACACCCCCCTCAAGTTCCATAATGCATTTTCAGTAGGGGAAAATTCAATTATCGTAATTTGTGTTCATTATTGAACAAATATACTAAATTTTATTTGAATATTACTAAATTTGTTCAACCATCACAATGTAATCAATATAACATGGGAATAGATAGAATCGTTCGAATACGAAGGAAAACTTCATTTGTGGAACAGTATTTCTCAGTAGCGACAAAAGCGAGTTTAAACAAACCAAACATTTTTTCGACAACTCAGTAATTCTGGATTTTCATTTCGACCGTGGAGAAAGTTTGAAGACAATCGAAGGTTCATTGAAAGGAGCTTTTTATCTTAATTTTCTATTGCATGTAAACTGTCTTACTCTTTCTATCTCGCTTCGCAGATGGCAGCAATCAATCTATCGTTTTGCATCACCATGACTGTTCTAATTGGGGGAGCTGTCTGTGCAGACTCAGAAATGATAACGAAAATAAGCAGCTCGACTTTGTTCATGTCCGGTGTGACGACGATCTTACAAACAACATTTGGAGTGAGGTAATTCGGTATATCTAACTTCTGCGCAGGTAAAGGGCTTGTTACTCACATTAGGGGTAAAATTTACAGAAACAAAATATTTCTCATTTCTTTAGTACTATTTCGATTCTTTCTTTAGTTGAGATTATTTTGATGAATACATGTTTGCTTAGGTGCAATTTTCGCCTTCGAATCTTATTATGACCGGCGAAATGTTCGCCTGATTGGAGACCCTTCAGGCTGGCAATTCACACTTGTCTCACACAAACACTACAGGGGTCATCACTACCAGTTTATAGTCCTATCTGTTTATCGCTACAATTCTATTACATGATTTCTCCAGTTTTATAAGTAAAACCGTTCATTTCTTTAAAACAATTCATCATTTAGATTCGAAATTTATCATAGTTATTCTGAACAAAGTAAAGAGAAAGATAAAAGCGGTGCTAAGTTTGTTCAGTTGAAAAAACATAAAATTGTTCTTCTACTCGGTAAAGTTAACAATTTAATGAAAAGTTTGGAACATCTCTAAAAATATACGTCCAGTTTATGAAAAGAGGCTCATTTTATGCAAAGACAAGTTTTAAATTGGAATAACTTCATATCTATCAATCTCATATACTAGCAGATTTGAAATCCCCAGAGACATAAACTTTCCGGCTTATGTATGTTCCATATGTATGTTGATCATGCACAAATTTTCTTACACTAAAACGACAAATACCAGTGGTTGTAAAACGACAAATACCAGTGGTTGTATGAAAATCCGATCAGGTGGGTCACAAGCCTTGAAAGACTGTGACACTGTCTGTTGCAAAAATTTACTGAGAATTAACTGGTGAAGTTACAACTCGAGCGATTGGTCGTAAGAGATATCCTACAGATGTATACAATTCACATTTCCGTTCCTTGATTGTGAACGTATTTTTTCTTCTCGGATTAATGGTTAATTATAGATATATGTATCATGCTGTCAGCTAACAAATTCAATAAATGTATCCTCTTCTATTGAAGGCTACCAATATTTCAAGGGCCAAATTCTGTTTTTCTGGTACCTATACTGAACGTGGCGGGATTCCCAGGCTGGAAGTGTCCCTCTAATTCCACTATTGGTGAGATTTTGCCTGGGCTAATCGATGTCATAAGCAAAGAAAATTTCTACATTCAACAATTAACCGATGAGAGTGATATATGTCCGCTCCACCTGCCACGGCGGATCTAATTCCAAGTTTATTACCAGTACGGCAAATGTGTATGGTACAAGTTAGTCTATCGTGCTTGTATGCGGAAGGTCCGACGGTAAATGCAGTGTCTAAAATTAAAGCGGTCGACAATTTCTTATTACAGAGCGATATCACCAATACAAAGACCTATATACAATTCATAACTAGGACCATTAGTGGACTTCTCGATACCGACAGTTGCTCGTCACTCCGAATTTCAAACTGGGGGCTTCTGGATGGATTCTCTCTTGCTTATGATTTTACATATTTATTGCATTCCCGTTTGGAGTTGATCGCTTCTCTCTTGTAGGAAACCATCTTGTGATTTTATTTCATACATAAACGGAATTGGTGCTAACCATCATACGACATAGGTCTATCGATTATTGACGCGGAAGTTCTTTCATGGACGAAGGCTGAATATTGAATGCCGGACCTGATGCCTGCTATTTGATGTTAATGTTATCTGATGAATGAGGTCCTCCGAAATGATCGATGAAATTCGGGCAACAGCTGACAACTGAATGTCGAATCTGACGCTTGTTTGATGGATTTGATTTTTCCTATTTGCTGTCCTTGCTGTACCTGATAGGTAGATAATGCAACCTGCAATATATAGATTTCATAGTGAGTGAATGAGATTTAAAGTCGTTTTCAACATTTTTTCAGTCATATCAGGATGGTGCCTACATGTGCCAGAACACGAGAGTTTCCACAGTTCCTATTATCCTGGACACTGATCAGCCTAGCCAGTACAGCACCCGGTCACTCATCCGAGAATTGACCGAGCTCAACGTTGTTTAACTTCGGTGATCTGGCGAGAACCGATGTGCCCAAAGTGATACACCGTACCCTTATAGATTTCATTTTGGATGCGCAACCATACCAGTGTTCTATATATTCAATCTTGTAGGAGTTCAAAATGTGACAATGGACCAAAACATTACCGCCACCGGGCAAGCGGAACCGGAAATCTTATCGACAATAACAAGAATACAAATGGTAATATAGTTTATTTGACAGAAATTGTAGATATTGTTATTGTCGATATAAAAAGTACAAGGTCATTAATTAATATTGATACAGATAGGTGTATCATTGCCCGTAAATCACCAGCAACGATTGTCGGATACACGTATTCGTCCTCGTAATTCCGTTTCACTTTCGCTCTGGCGTTGTGGAGAAGCCAATTCCCAAAAGTCCCACAGACAGTCACGTCCATTTTGGTTATCTGTTTGACTTTATGCATGCTTTATAGAATAAATGCTCACAACATTTTATATCTAGGAATAATATTGATATTGTTTTCTTCTATTGATCTCACTGGACAATCTGGTGGACGAATGTCATTTGCTTTCTTTCCAGAAGACGCAGGCAAAGATCTCAGATCTTTCGGCAATCCAAACCTGATGCATCTGATTTGTTTCAAACAATTATTTAGGTTTCTAATATATTCATTTGATCATCACCAGTTTGAAGGCGGACTGTTGGTTGCCTCCCTTATTCACATGGTCTTGGGAGGAAGTGGTCTAATGGGACGCGTCAAGAGATACATAGGACCGCTGACCATCGCTCCCACAATCGGACTCATAGGGGTAGTCTTGATCGAATCAGCTATCAATTTAGCATCAACTCACTGGGGAATATCAATTTTGTAAGTTGTTCTTGAATTAAAATGCGATCAGCTCAAATAATTAACTCAGCTGATGTTAATAGATGAGCATTAAAGTAGTATTCAAACGCCTCAACATAGCGTAATTATGATCAATGCAAGAACACCAACAAAAAAGAAAATAACTTGTAATGCCCGACGTCTTGTGGCTTAAATTTCCCACCAAGACAATAAACATATTTGTCAATTGACATGTACAGAGGGTGTGCCGTGAGGATTAACACTCCATCAGCAGAATCCTACCTTATACAGAGAATACATTGGAGAGATATGTAATAGGTTGACGTCTGAAGACTTAAGAGCAACCATATGACGCCACAGGAAAGCTCCTGCGCTAATGTGAAGAGTATGAAGTAACCACACGGCCCCAAGCATCGGCTTAATCGGAATTAGATAATCTCTAAAAACTGCTGTGTATAATAGTTTACATCCACATTATTTTGTCTATCACTGGTACACATTTTGTGTGGATGTGCATTTTTACCACAGTACTGTGTGTCACTGATCCACAGTGGTTTTTGGAGAGTACGTTAGCTTGGAAGCTGTAGTGACAGCTCAGCCTAAATACCTAATAACTCACATGAGTTTAAATCTGAGGGGTAGATCACGGGAACCGTCAATACATGTGAGTCATTGTCATTTGGCTCATAATTGTTCTCAACTGTTTCGACGAGAACATATAATATGATGTTTTAACGCAATAAATTCCCAAACGCACCGTAGTGGTATTTGGTGGCGATAGTTCAGGCTATCCATGAAATCGGTTTGAATTCCTCACTTTCGTATAACCAACTCCTTTGAAAACTTTCGTGTGTATACACAGTTACTTATAACATTATATATATATCGCGCAAGCTGTGGAACACAAAACCTCTCACAATGGCTTGTGACGACCACCCGAGTAGGCTATTAACCGCAGCATCAAATCGCCGGACGCCTCCAGCCCAAGCCAGTCCAGTGGTGATGACGTTGGGCTGTATTGTGCTCCTTTCTTAATTTTACGCTCTTTGCAGTCAATTCTGGGGCGCTGAAAGGTCTCTTGTGAGACCTTCAGGTTTAAAGCCTCACCACAGACTTCTAAGCTTCAACATTTCAACATTAAAGAACATTGGTGAGAGTAACTGGTGGATGCAATGGTGACAAGGAATTGCAGTCTTTGAGCCACAAGCCATTGGAAGTCTAGCAGGCATATTCCCTGGAAGATCACGGTGTTGAACGTCATTTACATTAGACGTAGAAATTCACCTTACTGAAGAACAGTACTAACAGCCAGAAAAAGCGTGATGGCCCATTACCTTTTTATGGTGATGATTCCTGTTCATCACCCTTTAAAGGTGATGAAAAAGGGTGATGGCCAGTATCGTCACTTCCCCATTACCCTTTTATGGCGATGACCTAAACATTTGCACTCATTGCTGATCACCCTTTAAGAGTGACAGCCGTCACCATTTTAAGATGATAGCCATTACCCTTTTAAGGTGATGGTGGAAAACGGTGATGGCTCTAACTCAACACCTTTTTTGGGTGATGCTGTTATCGCCATCTTAGGGTGGTAAGTATCACCGTTTTTGGGTGATGCTGTTATCGCCATCTTAGGGAGGTAAGTATCACCGTTTTTGGGTGATGCTGTTATCGCCATCTTAGGGTGGTAAGTATCAACGTTTTTGGATGATGCTGTTATCGCCATCTTAGGGTGGTAAGTATCACCGTTTTTGGGTGATGCTGTTATCGCCATCTTAGGGTGGTAAGTATCACCGTTTTTGGGTGATGCTGTTATCGCCATCTCAGGGTGGTAAGTATCACCGTTTTTGGGTGATGCTGTTATCGCCATCTTAGGGTGGTAAGTATCACCGTTTTTGGGTGATGCTGTTATCGCCATCTTAGGGTGGTAAGTATCACCGTTTTTGGGTGATGCTGTTATCGCCATCTTAGGGTGGTAAGTATCACCGTTTTGGGGTGATGCTGTTATCGCCATCTTAGGGTGGTAAGTATCACCGTTTTTGGGTGATGCTGTTATCGCCATCTTAGGGTGGTAAGTATCACCGTTTTTGGGTGATGCTGTTATCGCCATCTTAGGGTGGTAAGTATCACCGTTTTTCAGGCTGTGCTTGTCCAACAAATAGTCATAGAATCAATCTTAGCTTAGTTTGAAATTTTTCCTGATGCACTAAACATTTAAACGAAGTCTAGATTGGAGCGTTACGTTCAAACATGTATCTTGTTAATATTTGAAATTCTGTTGAATGATGTGTCGTCGTACTGCGGCATGTTCAAGGTCAAGCTGTTATCGTTTCAGTACGATGCTTATTTTTCTCATCATGACGTTATACCTTGAACATATCCGGATCCCGGTACCAGCCTGGACCAGAGACCGAGGCTGCCATTTAACTCCCTATCCTGTATTTCACGTGTATGCGGTAAGAATACACTCTTAGAATCATGCTAGAGTCGAGGATACAGCATGATATACGTACATGCACATGGACGAACCACTTAAGCGAATATATGTTTAGCGTAACAATGAAACTGTCTTCAATTCGCATGGTTCAGACCTTATATTATATTTTTATAAGTTTTCAAGGGTCCATGTTATTCTATTCATCACCATATCGTCTGATACGCAATTGCAGCAGAGTGATGAATTGTATTTCGTAACAATCGTAAATGATACTTAGCACTTTAGTTTGCCAACAATAGTTATACAAATGATATTAATGATTAACAAAGTTAGTTATCGTTTCACAACGAGCCCGCATCTATGGTTCTACCAGAGAAATAGTTCACCTTCAAACACTATTGTTGTCTTTTCTTTATCTCTGTCAGATAGTAGTAACAATGGTGCTGGGCTGTGTATTGTCATGGATCCTTACAGTCACTGGGGTATTGACAGATAACCCGGAATCTCACGAATATAACGCAAGGATCGACGCCAAATCTGACGTCATCGGCAAAGCCAGCTGGTTCTACTTCCCATACCCAGGTTATAATCAGACTTCAGTAAATCATGATATATTACTCAATTTTAAATCACTTGACTGATCAAAAACATTCGGCATTTGCATTGGCCTGTGAAGTAAACTTTGCTGTTCTTTAAAAGTCCATTAAGCAACGGTGAGGGAAAACTAACACTTGAAATGATGAATAATGTCCTCCAAGGAATATTTAAGAAATCCAAATTGGATATTCCCCTCCCAAAAAAAATTTTGTTTGTGTTTATTATCATTTTTATTTTAGAAATGTTGAACGAACTTCGTTATACAGCTTATTAAATATATCTTAGACGAGGGATAAATACCTATATCGAGTCGACTTATATTATACTGTGAAGTAAGTTTACAGTTTCCTTCTTTGAGCAAAGCAAAATAATTGACTGAAAATGATAAAATAGTATAGGTGGAGTCATATAATCTTAAAGGAGCTACGATATTTTTTGCGTTAATAAGGCTGTATGACCAGGTAGTTAGAAGGCCTACCATAGTTTATGTTGGTTACGAAAGAACTAGTTATTACTTCTTACTTGCCTGGAATCCTATCTTCGGACATTTCTGCGTCCACGATCGAAAAGCAGTTATTCCCCCTAAAAATAACACCGAAATCCAAGCAAACATGAAATAACAGGAGCCTAATTAGTACAACGGACTACATTATCAAAACTAAATCTACGAGTCTTGCGGATTTCAGTGAATTGCTGGTGGGTGAATTGCTGGTGGTCAGTGACCTTGGTCAGTGACGTTGACCTGTTGACCTCAATCTTGGTACCCGACACATCGCTTCTCTCTAAAGTATCCACGCAGCACAAAAATGTGATTTTGAATGATTTTCCGATTTTATTATACTGTGAAGTGACATCTGGCCTTTTGCTGAAGTTTCACAACAATCTACATCGACAGATCTCGCAGAGTAATATTGGTTAATTCCTGTGAGGCGTTTAATCAACGTCACAATACATTATTGAAGAAACTTGGACAGACAGAGATATACCACCAAGCACTCAGGTTTATCATAGTTAGCGAATACTGATAGAACAATACAAGCTATCGGATGTTACGTTTCATAAACTCGTGTCTAATTCTACTTAACCCAGGGAAAGGGCTCGTATGAACCCCATGTACTTTACGATCTTCATGTGCATATGAACAGTCACAATCAAAGCATGACTGAGATCCACCATTCTCCAGAAAATCATATGAATATAAGAATACTGATCAGCGATACGGATTTGATATTTAGAACATCATGATATCTTGCCGGTATTAAGCAAAACGGGTGACCGCTTCTCCTTTGTAGGAAACCAGCCTATCTTTTTGTATACTTTGATTGTTTCATTTGGTGCTAATGCTGTTAGACGAGTTAGGTCTTTAGCTTAGTAACGCGGAAATTATTTAATGGACGACGGCTGAATATTGAATGACGGTCTAATCGTTTGTATTAAGTAATAACACAGACAATGACTTTAATAACTTCCTTTTGGAGGTCATGGTGATGTTATATATATATCAATTTCAGTCCTTCTCATTTTGTCTCTTACAATGTCCACTCGCAAAAATGTGAGATTTACAATAATTTATTTTAAGGCAAACTGACCATTGACCTACTGACCTCAAGTTTTCTCCGTGACACCATAATAATTGTGGTGAAATTTTACAGAGATCGGTCAGTTTGTTGCCAAATTAATAAACTCAATAACGAAAATCGGAGGGAGAATTGTGTCTTCTTCAGTAATTGAAACTGACGTAGTCCAACAATATATATTTAAAAACACATGCTGGTTTCTTGAAAAGAGTGAGGCGGTCTAAGTATTTAATTAGGCGGGAAAGACATCATGATGTTCCAATCGTCAAGTATAGTATTAATCCGTCAGTCAGCATGACGAAATCGTGATAAAGTGTCCTGAAGTCGAAGTTGGCTTCTGATATCTCGAACCATGTTTTCTGTTTAACAGGTCAATTCGGTGGTCCGATCTTCAGTCTGTCTATTTTTACCGGAATGCTTCTCACTGTGATCATGTCAATAGTGGAATCAACGGGGGACTACATTACAGTCGCAAGGATATGTGGCGTACCTCGGCCGCCTGCTCACGCTGTGAGTCGCGGATTGTTCGTTGAAGGATTTGCAAGCGTCATCTCTGCTTTGCTTGGAACATCACACGGGACGTCTTCATACAGCCAGATGATCAGCATTATTGGATTAACCAAGGTCAGAAGTTATTGTTAACAAACAATTTAGTAAAGTCATCAAGTTATTATGCCCACGGTCCCAAAGGCTTGATTTACTCAAATATTGGCATTCGCCCCCCCCCCCCCGCCCTAATTATTGTTCTTACCCCTTGAGCTAGGGGGTGAAACTTACCACACTATACTCTTGTGTCAAGCTCTACCAGAAAATGTAAACAAAATCCAAGATGGCCGCTTTGATGACGTCATTTTCAAAAAACGGCATTTTTTGGTCGATTTTTTGGTCCGATTTTCCGAATTTTGGACTTACGCAATTTCTCCGCAAAAACTGCATGATGCAATTTCTCCGCAAAAACTGCATGATAAATTAGTAAATATCAATGTGATGTGAAATAAAATAGCTTTTGTCACTTTCGATCGTGCAAAAGCAGAAATTTTGAAGAAATATGATAAAAACATCACTTTTCTGGTACTCCACGTGGGCGCCATCTGAAATTTACCCATGAGCCTCTGCCCGGAGGGTTATGCAAATAGGCTCAAAATATACCCCAATGTGATAAACTATAAAGTCAAAGAGTTTCAGCTCTCCATTTTTTTTGTCGTTCCGGAGATAGCGCAGAAAGTTTGGTGGGGGGCTGGGCATTTTGCCCCCCCCCCCCCCCCCAGGCCAGGTAGGGTTAACGTTTGTCTGCTTAGTCTGTTCAACTATACCTTGGGAATATTTTTGATGTTTCTATACTATTAAAGGAGCCGGCGTCCTTCAGTGCTTGTTTGCATGACTAACGGGCTAATATTCGATTACAAGATAAGTGCAGGAGTACGTGCCAATGGATAGTGATAAGATATTATCACTGACGAAATGTGAAATAATATTCAGACATACAGCTATAATTATCAGTGATACGGATTTTACGATACGAATATCATGGCGTCTTGCGGGCATCATTGAAGACTGCTGAACGCTTCTCTCTTGTGGGAAATTAGCTTATATTTATAAATATATATATATATATATTTAGTAAAACCTAATGGAAAATTTGGAGCTAGTTTGTTTTATGAAATTAGGCCAGTATTACACAATTAGAATGTGTATAGTAAGAGAAATGATTCGAATCTACATTCCCTTACCCTACCCCCCCCCCCCCCCCCACAGACACAAAGGTTGAAATAGTGCTGTGAACTCTGTCTCGACTTATCTTCGTCGATCATCATTATATTTGATTCCAGGTAGGTAGCCGCATCATCTTTCAACTGGGAGGGCTAGTCTTGGTGATTTTAGGAGTCTTCGGGAAGATAAGTGCAATTTTCGTCATGATACCAGACGCTGTGATCGGGGGTATTACCATCATGGGTATGGGTAGTCTGACCGGGGTGGCCCTATCTTGTTTGCACTCCGTTAACCTGAAGATAGCCAGGAATTTCGTGACTCTT
Source organism: Hanleya hanleyi (assembly GCA_036873755.1). Lineage (NCBI taxonomy): Eukaryota > Metazoa > Mollusca > Polyplacophora > Lepidopleurida > Hanleyidae > Hanleya > Hanleya hanleyi. Next base: position 147,119 of record JAVTVY010050199.1, on the reverse strand, counting down.
GGACTCTCTCTCATCATGGGTATATTTGTACCGGAAGCTATACGAGCAAACCCAGCGGCCATTGGCACGGGTATGTAGTCATTCATCTGCCTGTTATATTGAACTTATGGATAGCAACTGTTTAGAGGAAAAGCAGTCTTTCCCCTTGCTATACAATCGCGCGATTAAAAAAAATACATATATATATAGTTTGACTGGCTTTTGGTATTCATACACCTTTTCAGTTCAAATTTTCCCGCCTGGACTTAGGGAAACAGAAACATTGTTTGGTCGAATGTTCATCTTAGTTCGTGCGATTTTACAATGAAATATTTTCTTCAGAACTGTTCTGAAATGAACCTATTTCATGATGTATTCATTTTTGGCAAAATGAGCTTTCGTAGTTTTGTGATATTCCACAATGCTGTACGATAAATATATCTACCTTTATATACTGCAGAGATAATTCAATTTATACTGACAGGTAGCCACGAATTAGATCAGTTTTTTGTTGCCCTCCTCACCAACGGTCCTTTTGTCGGAGGTTTAATAGGCTTCTTCCTCGACAATACATTGCCAGGTAAGACAGATCTATTTGCTTGCATCGCATCAATTATTATTCGCCCTATCCGAAATTAACTAACTTGCCGTGGATCATCGCAACGTATAATGTAATTGTAAGTTACTTGACCGCTTTGTATGTGTAACCTCATAATATTGTCAATCTTAGTTGTAAGCTGGGGCCGTATAAACACCGTGTAATATACGATTTTCCTGGTACCATACGAACAGTCACAATCAAAGCATGATCGGAATACGGGTAAATGGAACATGACTCCTGTTGATTTAAGACCACTGATCAGAGAGAAGGATTGACGATAAGGGAACATCATGATGACTTGCCGGTGTGAAGGCTGAGACTGCTCCTTTTCTATAGAAACACTTCTCTTTGAAGTAGAGAAACATGTCTTAGCTCTCCTAGAATATAGAAACTGGACATGCTTAGTCTTCACGCCGGTACTATTAAATGATGTAAGAAACTTGCACGTGTTTTATATATTTCTTTTTTTCATTCTTAATAAGCAGTCATATATGCCCGTTCCCCTTTCCCAACGATCAGTTGACAATAAAAGTTTAATGAGCCTTTATATATTTCCATTTTTTTCATTTTTATTCAGAGTTATATATTTCCGTTTTATGCTTGCTTGGAATTTGGTACTAATAGTGTCTCGTGGAATGGATCATTGACTCGGAAACGATTGGCTACCGACGATCGGATCAGGCACTTGTATCCACAGCACATGTATCTCTAAATGTTAAACTGAACACTTAACGACAGAGTTGTCAAGTTTGGTGGAATGGTTAAGTAATTACGACAATTCCATGTATATGCGACTACTTTGGAAATTCGATTTGAGTGAACAGTTCGAAAACAAAACAGATGTGCCGTCATGATATTACGTAATGACATCCCAAAATCAGTCTCCGACGTCGGGCGCTGACTAACAGCTATGTGGAACTGATCGTAGATATATTATTGTCGGATGCCATAAAGCATTCTTTAGCTCTACTACATGCAAAAGATATCATTCATGGGATGTTTCTTTGTTTATAGAGTTGCTTGAATTTCTCATTAAAAATATCTATGTGAAATTTGGCAACACAATATATCAGCAGCATATAGGTATTCCAATGGGTACTAATTGTGCACCCCTGTTGGCTGACCTGTATCTGTTCTCTTATGAATATGACTATATGCAGGCGCTTTCAAAAACCGATCCATTCAAAGCCCGTTCCTTCTCATTCACCAAACGCTATATAGACGATCTTCTCGCTGTGGATAATCGCTATATAAATGACGCAGTGAAGGATATATATCCACCTTCACTGGGTTTGAAGGAACCCTACAGGCACATTATATTTAGACCTATATCTCTATAAAAATGAAGCGGGCCTTCTCTCTCGTCGACTGTATGACAAAAGAGATGATTACAATTTCGACATCGTAAACTATCCCTTTCTGGACAGTAATATTCCAGTGGAACCTGCATATGGCGTATACATATCACGCCTAGTAGCATTTGCTAGATCCTGTGTTAAATGTGACGATTTTAATCAACGTCACAAAACATTGTTGCAGAAACTTATAAAACAGGGCTACACCACCAAGCGCCTCCACTCAAAGTTTCTCAAATTTGGCGATACATATCGCATGCTGATAGCAAAATACGAGCGTAGCGTGCAAAATCTATGGCGTTATGTTTCGTAACTTGTGTCTAATTCCGCTTAACCCGGGGCTAGGGGCCGTATGAACCCATGTACTTCAAGATGCTCATGGTACTCATATGAACAGTCACAATCAAAGCGTGACTGAGATACATCATTCTTTAGATGACGAATTTAAAACGAATATTATGGATTAAGAATACTGATCAGCGATACGGATTTGATATTTTTGGAACATCATGATGTCTTGCCGGCATCATTGAAAACTGTTGACCGCTTCTCTCTTGCAGGAAACAAGCCTATGTTTATGTATACTGGTTTTGTCTTTTTTAATTTGTTGCTAATACTGTTATATGGAATACGGAATAAGTCTTTGGATTATGGACGCGGATATTCTCTAATGTGCGACGGCTGGATTATGAATGACGGACCAGACGCTTGTAATGTGGACATAAGACTTTAAGCCCAGGTGTATCCAACTGAATTTGCTCTCTGAGTTGTTCTAGCAAGCCCTGGCGCTTCAGAGAAAACTTTGATCAAAATAGCTCCCTGGTAGTATCCATAGCATTGCGCAAGAGTTTTGAACGAGTCTTTGACGGCAAGACTCAAAGCATGCCCATGGGAGTGAGTCATATGGGCCTTCGGTGCTAGAGCTTTTACCTGAACAGCGACCCCATTCCTTGACCCCGCCATGGGACTCCCGCATCATAACACTGTCCTCTGCAATTTTACCGAGAGAGATGCAACCTTGTCATGGCATCCTTGACAACACCAACTTGTGTATGCGTTGATGTTGGGAATTTCGTAAAACCCAATGAAATCTTCTTGGGGTTTCAAAGCATCGTCAATCCGTAAAGACAGATTGTTAATTGCTCTTTGTTAGATATATCTGTACATTCATCTGCCAGAATCGAGAAAAACTTCGCAGATCTTATGGAGACAGCAAAGTCACGTAGCCATAATCTTGAGCATCTCGTTTTGAATGTCATGAGAGGTGTATTTATGTCTTTTTGTTCAACCAGTCCAGTATATTTGGGTCATCATTTCCTCGTTGTTTGGAAAGTTGCAGCGCATTTGATTCTTCGTCAGTACTTCCCTGCAATGCCAAACCCTGTCTGCCCATAAAACGACAGTTCTCTAAAAGCTTAACCAACATAAGGCGGTTCTGTCTCCTTCCCGCCGACAAAGCGGTAACTGACTTCTCCCCAATGTTGCCAAATTGTCCAGGTAGTTCCACGCTCTGCACAGCAAGCTGGTGACAATGGGACTTCTGATGGTTGCGGAATTTCTCCACAGTCTTTTCCCAGTTACAGAAATCATCAATCAGAAAAGCTTTTTTTCTAAATTTCTGGCATTTTCTATTTTATTTTGCCTGTCTGCCGTAACACAGGTATATGTATGACATAATACAGTGCCACTTGACACTATGTAATGCAACCATAGGAATTACAAGCGTCTAATCCGTCATTCATAATTCAGCCGTCGTCCATTAGAGAATATCCGCGTCCATAATCCAAAGACCTATTCCATATTCCATATAACAGTATTAACCTTTAATAAACGGCTTAAACCACTGTTGCTGGAAGGGACGCTTTTGTTTCCCAAAAGTTCTGTTTTGCGGGAAGGCAAAATTCACTGACTGGTTGAGCAAAGTAGAGACTGGCGTATTCAAAATACGGGCATCTGTAATTTCGCCATGGGTTGTAACCATATCTGGATCAGATTGAATAGGCCTATGTGATGCTGGGTGGTCCTCAATATCAGAAACCCGTGATTGATGATCTGCCTCAACATGTTTGTAAGCAGTGTCTGATTCTGCATGCTCGTGTGGCATTGCAAAAGGCCGGGGTTCATCAAGCTTGAGATTCATCCACCCCGTCCCCGACCCGTTGAGAATTTGGAGAAAAAAGGTCATTATGTTTGACTGTCTCCGCTTTTTAGCTGTATTGCCCTCTTCAGACATTTTGTAGACAAAATTTGGTCCTATAAATCTTGACGTACTGAATATGAGCAATTCTTACAGCCAAAAGAGCTTGCATGTGAAATAAAAATATAGATGGCGCTGTTGTTTATGGCCACAGAAAATCCGGCTCAAGAGCCCGGATTTTCTGCGGTCAAAAACAGCAGCGCCATATATATATTCGTCTGAGGCCACAAACAACAGCGCCCTTGACAGTACGGAGATAACTTTATATAAATTATGAATATCTGATCATGCACTGACTTACACCCAGGTCTTTTAATCGGGAAACTGTTAATTTAGTTATGCAGTAAATAGACAAGAGTTGTTGGCATGGTTGTCGATCTTCACGTTTACAAAATAATTTTAAAAATAACAGGTGTCTGAAAAAGTGCCCCCCCCCCCCAAGCTCCGCGGCCCATGGGTTGAGTGATGCGGAGTTGGCGATTTGAACCTCATGGTGCCTCGTTGGGTCATTGAAAACGGTCATGAACAACTACAGAAAAAGCGTGGAGGAGATATAAATCATGATAGGGATCATTACTATTGGTTCTTATGAAGCTCTCTATGGTAGAAATGAAGCGCTTAGATGGCGGCGGACCTCACAGGCATTTGTCCTGTATAAGAACCCCGAACTTCTCTTGAGCGAAGACTGCCTACTGAATGTCGGATTTGACGCTTATATTATTTTGTAAATCTGATTAAAACTCAGGCTTAATAACCGCTCCTCTATCGGACATGTCGCTAATTACGATCTAGGACAGTCTGTATCTTAAATCTGTCGCGCATGTCAGACTGGCGACCAATCACAGTCCAACTTCAACGGGCGAATAGGTGCCTATCCTATTAATTCTGTAGTGGACGGGGCGCAGAAAAATCCAACCCAGGCGGCTGACGAAGTTCTTGCTCTCCATAATCAACAGCGAAGATTATTATTTGCTCGGATAGGCACCTATATTGACCGTTGAAGTTGGACTGTGATTGGTCGCCAGTCTGACATGCGCGACAGATTTAAGATACAGACTGTCCCAGATCTTAATTAGCGACATGTCCGATAGAGGAGCGGTTATTAAGTTTGAGATTTAATCAGATTGATTGTTTTGTAAAAATGCCTCCTGCAGTTGATTAATATATCGTACTTGCTAATACCTACATAAAGTAAACTGCTACTCAAGCAAACCGTTTGACATTCCCAGTGTTTTGCCATTCCCAGCTGGTATCGCTATATACAGCTGAGCGACAACATTGCTATGTTATAATTGAATGTTATGTTATAATTGAAGGTGAAAGAAGTCAGCACAGAGACCCAAGCAGCTCCAATAAACGGAACCTGATAGATGACAATCTAAAGTTGTACGATTTGCCTTGGATTCCACGATGTGTGTTTAAAAGACGGTGGACCAGATACGTTCCATTCTTACCAAGAGACAAATATCAAGAGTAACGCCATCTGATGATCTGACGCTGACACTTTATTCAGCAACTAATAGAAAAATCTGTTCTTCCTTTGTGATAATCATTTCATTATTTCGACAGCGTTTTTGATCGGACAGTAGCTATCATACAGCCTTGGACAACGTAGTGATGGATTGTTAGATCGGAGCGGTATTGATAAATTCAAATTGACAATACGTTAGATATGGTATTACAGATTAGTGTTCTGAATCAGAAATCGCACTCTATGAATATTTAACCCCCTTTCACAATGTCTATTCTTATATCTGACGATCACTCAACTGATATAAATTGCCCCCTGATGTGTTGACAGAACCATTTCATAATTTATTATTCGATATTTGTAGCTAATCCCGCTATATATGCTTGCTCGGTATTGTGTAGCCATTCCTGTGTCCACATGGACATCTACAATATAAAACCTTGGCTAACATAGAGAACATCTCAGAAATCACTATTGGTTCTCTGGATGTTTCTGGAGGGCCCTCGGTGGCCGAGTGGTCGAAGGCGCTTCACTGGTGACCACACCGCTGAACCGGCACGGGTTCGAGCCCAGCTGGTCCATGTGTGAAAGTTTGTCAGTTACTTGCCGAAGGGCGGTGGTTCTCTCCGGGTACTCCGGCTTCCTCCGCCAACCAAACTGACTGTCACCATATGAGTGAAACAAACTTGAGTGTGACATTAAGCCAAATCCCTCCCTCTCTGGATGTCTGTGGGTAGAATACTTTGATACATCCGTGCCTGGATAAATATTTTTCTCCACGTTTATTTGTTGTCTTTAATTCAATTGTGTAATATAATGTATTTATTATGTATAATGCTAAGTTTGTCCCTTTCTTATTGTATTGTACTTTTAAGTGGATTGCGTGACTCCATTTCACCTACATGTATATCAAAATCTACTTATATCCTCACCCAATGCAGAAGCCACGCTTTGACGATGAAGACAGTGGTCTTTGAAAGATAAGAGAATACGCTATGTATCGAATTGCAGTAGTCTCTTTATGTTGAGTTTATATAATTAGTTGAACCGCTCCACACTGAGACATTTGATATGTTGTGTGTGTGTGTCTGTCCATTTATACTGTTTGGCTTGGTTGATCACTGATCGGGTATTCGGATGGCTTCACTTTCTATTTGAATTCGGGGTTTACGATTTCAGTCTAGATGACCCATATAGAGAGGGGCCTACGTATTGTGTGGCATCTGATGAAGAATTGGTTAAATAAATGGGAATACGGGTGGCATGATTTGTTACAAGGCATCCCATAGCGGGAGTGACCTAAGTGTATGATAAACCTTAACTTACCTTGTGTCGACGAATTTCCGACGGGGAATACAACCTAGGGCACAGCTTGAAGTTTCTAGAAATTAACTGCAATTTATGTTTCTCCATTGCGTTAATCCTCAGTGAATAATTATCTGACCCAATGTATGCGAAGTGCCAAAACGGTTGCTCTGGACCGCCATTCCGGGCGCCCATAGTTTGTTCATCGATAATAACTGGGTCAAACTGATATTCATAAATTCATACCATCCAGGGGAATTAGATAGAAATTAATCGTTCATGTATTCTCAATTAAGAGTTCTGAATATCAATTAGTTATCCTCGTGTGGTTATTCTCTCGTTTCACTATGTATTTTTCTTAACCAAAATTTGTATGCGCGTACATCATTGGTAAGCAGGTTGTTCTAGTTCATGCCAATGATGAATATGGTTGTGGGCAATTCTTACATAGGACGATTTCCGTCACTCTGATTGACCAGAAAATATCACGTGATATTCAGCCAGATTCTACAAAGCCACAGCAGCAACGTTGAATCGCAGATAGTTGGCTGGCTACATCCGAGTGCGTGTCATAAATGAATAACTTGATATTTATATCGTTATTTAATATTATTGCCTATTCAATAATATTGGGAATTACGTCGTTTTATTTCTGATATACATAATTTGTGCCAAATTGTGAAACAGCAGCTACACCCCACCATACGTTTGCTACTACATGTGTCTGTTATTTAATTGTGATTGGCTTTAGGTATAACATGTGACAGTCTGAAGCTCTGTACATGTGAGGAAATGTGAGAACCAGAAATTTGGAGATCATCAATATATAACAGCCTATATATAAGGGAAATGCGGAGTTAATCCGTTCGTCACCATATACTGGTATATTCGCACTCATTCAGATATTGGAGTCGAGAAAGGTAGTCAGACTGAGTGATTTGCACGTGCAATTTCGTCTCTGTTATTTTGAGTATTTCTGGAGCTTTAAGCTGGTATTATTTCAGATTATTTGTGTAGTATTTTTCGTGAACGTTTTTGGCATCTGTGCATGGTGAAATTTTGAGTTGGTTCGTCAGATTTTCGCTGTTCGCGACGGTTTCTTGTTTATCTTGGTCAGCCCATTTGGGTTGACTTAGATCACCATTTTCCTTGCGTAGGTAGATGGCGCTGTATTGAATGTAACACGATCATACGGGGCTTTTGGTTCCTTGAAGGCACTGTTGATATATATCGCGGCTATTTGTAAACTGTTGACAACTGTTACTATTTTCTTGTTTGTTTGTTCGAGTTGGTCTTTTCTGGAGCTTCCTAGGTGGGAGTCTATAATTAATAATTATTTTTTAGTACTAAGACAATTAAACTGTGAGAGTTTACCATTTTTCTTGTCTAGTTAGATGGCGCTGTATTGAATATAACACTGTCATACGGGGCTTTTGGGTCTTTGGAGGCACTGTGTTAATATATAGCGCGGGCTATTTCACCCTACTGAATCGACAAGTATGATTGTAGGTGAATGCACCAGTTCATGTGTCATGCGACCATGAACTGTAGATTGGATCACTTCACATTGAAGCCGGATAACAGCTGCAATGTTATAATGAGGCAACATATGATTGTATATCAGATATGTCGACAGTCCATGGTAGCTACCATTTGTCTTGGCAACATTCCATTTGGCGAATCATTGGCCAAGGTAACACGGTTCACGTCAGTTCGGAGTGACCGTATTTTGACCTACCATGGACTGTCGATCGGTCCGATGATGATACCATGGACTGTCATAATATCAGACAGACAGAGAATAAGCTATTAATGGTTCATATTCCTCTTCAACACACGCAAGTGAAAGGAATCGAGAGATGAATGAGTCAGTGATACATGAGGCAGGTAGTAAGTTCCCACGTGTTCATTTTGTGCTCATTTCCTCACACTATAATTTGATGCTAATACCTACCATGGACTGTCCACCAACACCTAAAAACACCTCTCGCCGCAAAAATGTTTAAAAATTTTGTTAAATTGAAATAGTAATAACCCTACATTTGGTGGCAATATAGTACGATATCTCTCAATCAAAAACTGATTGAACACCAGTAGCCATACCTGTCATCGATATGCTGAAAATCGTTCATTTTCGGCTGTGGTCACTGTCGTCTGGTCAGACACACGCCCACGATTGATAACGAAAGCACCGAAAAACCTACCATTGACTGTGATTTGACACGTGACCGGTGGTGTTTACCTACCATCATATTTGCCGATTCGGTAGGGTGTATTTGTAAAACTGTTGACAACTGCTATTATTTTATTGTTTGTTCGAATGAATCTTTTCTGGAGCTCCCTGTGTGGGAGTCTATAATTATTTGTTAGTGCTATGGCACACAGACTGTTAGAGAGGCCACTGAGCCTTAGAATTTTGGGGCTGAATGCCGCTAAGCCGATTGATATTTGGCGTGCTTTAAAAGAGTCTGTCGGATCAGGGCCGAAAGTCCTTGATGGATTAGCTTAGGTGATAAAAGATCTCTGGATTGTGACACTAAAAAATGAACAAGCCAAAGATGTTCTTCTCTCAAACGGTATCTTGGATTTCCAAGATCAATGCGGTCACTTTGAGGAGATTACACCTACGAAAGTATTTGTCAGAACAAAATGCCTTGTAGAGATACCACACACTGACATCAGACATATTTCTGAGAAATATGGAAAAAAGTTCATGACATTTCCCACGAGTATTATACTTTTGATAGGGATTTCAAAACTGGGAGTAGGAAGGTGTGGATGTCTGATATCAAAACCACTCTTCCCTCAACAGTTATGTTTGGAGAGTTCAGACTTCCTGTTTGGTATAAAGGTCAGGTTAAAACCTGTTACACCTGCGGACATGAAAATCACATGTTTTGGGATTGCCCATTTAAGAATAAATGCCTGAGTTGTGGACAGCCAGGCCCCAAAAAACGGGAATGTAAAACTCGTGAAAACTCAGAAGGTCCGACTGACAGAATAAAACCGGACTGCTTCACAATATGTGACTGGAATTCAATCCAATACAGAGAAGAAATCTCCCGTTACGGAAAAGTCCGCCGTTGCGGAGAGCTCTGTCACAATGAACGCACAGGAAGTCGAGCAACCTGAAAGCGTTGGTGATAGCATTTGGTCAATTGTAGGACCGGATGGCAAGACCTCAAAGAGAAATTCTAGGCTTAGACAAAGGAAAAGTAAAAAGAGCACAGAGGAAGCAGAAAATGTTCCCAACAGCTCAAACAGATTTTGAGCTCTCTCTGAGGAGGATGATGTTGATTATTCCTTGGCAAGGCAGAGCCGGGGGGGAGGGGGGAAGGGGGTGCTACGGAGGATGAAGCCCCCTCCCCCTATAATTTGGTCAACATTTCTAAAATTCATATGATGTCAACGCAAAAATACTTCAATGAACACGTATTTTCGAAATGAATAGTAAATTGGATTGTCTGCGTCGCATATCTATAGCATAACTAAACTATTTACAACTGTCCAGCATTAGTGGGCCAGCCAAAGCTCTAGATTTTTTTTTTACCGGCATTGTTTAGTAAATTTTGGGTTCACAAAAGGTTAATAGTGTTATACCATATAAAAGATGGTAGAGATAAATGATTAAATCCTCACACCATGTACCGTATGCCACTAATTACTAAGACGAAATGTCCTGGACGTTTCGTATATCAGCAAAGACAAAATACTGTTATTTGATTGTTCAGACTTACATTCATCAACATTTAAAGAAAATGGACAAGAATAGAAAATACCCTGCGTGTCCATGCCATGGGAATGTCCAAATCCTCGCTCAGTCAAGAAGTTACCGAAACGCAGTGCAAATAATTACAAGTCCTTGATAGTGAAGTGCCCAAATACAAGCTGTCGGTTTTCATTGTTCACAAACTCATTGGCAATTTCGATCAGCTTGATGGACTCTATGAGATTCTTGACGATGAATATTTAAAAAATGTTGGGAAAACAGGCAACACGGGCGAGGATTTCTTGTTTTATTGCTCGGAAATAAGCTAGAACGCCTTTCCGGCCATCTAATTCCCCTTGGAGCTTCTGGGGCCTAGGCGGCCCATGGACCCTCGCCTAATTGTGCTGCGATAGTAGCCCCCCTCAATCATGAATTGCTTCCGCCGTGCCTGATTCCTGGTCCTCCCCCCAAGAGAAATAGGGTAGATGAAAGTCCGGAAAGTTTACTTCATAATCAGCAGTCTAAAGAAAGTGTGTATGAGAGGATTGTAGATCCAAAAACTCTTCAAACTGTTGGATCTCTGTCCGGCTTGGAGAACGATAGCGTTGTCAATGATAGTCAAATGCCCAGCACTTGATGTAGACGACAGTCGTAGTGAACATTCATCTGAGCGTTCGTATGCTGTTGTCGAAACCGAGCTCGCCACAGATGATTCTAGACATGAGCTGCCCTTAGTAAATGGGAAAGGAGGTGAAGATGAAGACATTAGTTCTACACCTGTACATTCTAGTAGTAACTCGAATTTCACCGCAGATGATGATGTGTATGCTAAGCTCACCAAAGATGATGTTAGAAATGAGCTGCCCTCAGTGGATGAAGGAGGTCAAGATGAAGATTTTGGATTTATTTCTGAAACCGATACACATGTTAACTTCGCTCCCGATGATGATGTGTTCACTGGAGATGAAGCTAGCAATGAGATACTCATGGAAGATGAAAATCAAGGTGAAGAGAAAGACTCCATTCTCAACACACATACACCTATAAACCTCTCCTCAGACAAAAACGCGGTCGTTGAGCACATGGATCAATCTTGTGATAATAAGCGACCGACAAGACTTCCTTAAACCCGGTCGAAAAAGAAATGTGAACAGAAGAGAGAACAAGAAATTTATAGAAATAAAGACAAAGATATGCAGCAGTTTCGAGAAGAACAGAAAAAAGAAAAGAAAAGCCAGAGGAGAAGACCTTTAATTAAACGTTCATAATGGCTAAGTTGAGACTCCATTTCCTAGTGTGTGTACTCTTGTGTATTATTTCTTCATATAGACTAAAAATGGCTCAGTCTCCAACCCTCCTCCAATGGAACTGCAGAGGAGTTTGGCCAAATTTACATGAACTTCAGTTGTTAACTCAGGTTTATGAACCCTTAGCTCTCTGTTTAAATGAAACTTTTCTCAAAGAAGCAGATAAAAATAAATTTGAATTACGGCAATATACACCCTATCATTCCTGTGCTTTGCGAGAGCATGGAAAGGCTACAGGCGGCTCTTCAATACTTGTTAAAATGGGTGTTTTGCATAGTCCTATTGATTTGAAGACAGATTTACAAGCTGTAGCAGTTCGCCTTACTTAGAATTCTGTATTCACATTATGCACGGTGTACATACCTTCATCTGGAGGTCTCTGTCTTAGAAAATTATTTTTCTAAGATCAAAACACATACTCCTATAACAAAAGTTTGGAATATAATCCAAAGAATAAAAGGCCAAAAATTCTTCGTCAGATAATTATGTACCTAGATTTCAAAGTTTCCAGAAAAGAGAGGAGAAAAGTGAAATTAAATTCCCCTCCGGTAACCATGAAGGCTATAACGCTATGTTTACAATTGAGGAACTTCATGCTTCTCTCTCGAAAGCTAATGATTCTGCTGCAGGCCCTGATAATATTCATTATCAACTTTTGAAACATCTACCGGAATCTTCTCTAGAAATTCTATTACGCATATTCAACAGACTTCGGACAAGAGAAGATTTTCCACCGTCATGGCATAATGCCATCGTTATACCAGTATACCAAAGCCTGGCCGTAACCATACAGACCCTGGTAATTATCGTCCGATTTCACTGACTAGCTTTGTTTGTAAAACAATGGAACGCATGATAAATGATCGCCTTGTTTGGTACCTAGAAACTGAAAAGAAACTTACTGATATTCAAGCTGGTTTCCGTAAAAATAGAAGTACCATTGACCATTTAGTCAGATTAGATTCCTATGTCAAGAATGCTTTCGCCAAGAATGAACATTAGTTTCCATCTTTTTTGATTTAGAAAAAGCCTATGATACTACATGGAAGTACGGGACTCTAAAAGACCTTCATACTATGGGATTAAAGGTCCGTTTACCCATTTTCATATCCAACATTTTGAATGATAGACAATTTCAACTTCGGTTGGGTACAACCATGTCTGATCATTTCGACCAAGATCAGGGTGTCCCACAGGGCAGTATTTTGTCTCCTACTCTGCTTGGTATCAAGATCAACAGCTTAGCGGAAGTTTTGAATAAATCAATAGATGGTTCACTCTTTGTCTGAATAGAATTCAGAAATGGTGTCTAGAAAATGGCTTCAAATTAAAACAAATTGTATACACTTTTGCAGAAAATATTTCCAGCATAAAGATCCAGTACTAACATTAGATGGAACTGAGATCAAAGTGGTAAAAGAGGTAAAATTCTTAGGAATGTTGTTTGACCACCGACTAACATTCAAATCGCAGATAAATTGCTTGAAACCTAAGTGCACGAAAGCTCTTGATTTGTTGAAGGTAGTTACCAACTATACGTGGGGAGGAGATCAGCAAACACTTCTCCATTTATATCGATCACTTGTTCGTTCCAAACTTGATTACGGCTCTATTGTTTACAACGGTGCAAACAAGTCAAAGTGGCAAAGCTAGATCCTATTCTCCATCAAGCACTAAGACTTTGCCTTGGAGCGTTCAGAACATCCGCTAAAGAAAGCCTATATGTCGAAGCAGATGAATTTCTTTTAGAACTTCGAAGAATTAAACTATCACTGCAATATATCACAAAATTGCGATCAAATCAATGGAACCCTGCATATAACTGTGTTTTCAAACCTCAGTTCGTGGATCTTTATTTCAAACAACCCTCCATTATTCCACCACTTGGAATTCGTATGAAACCACACATTGTAGCAGCTGGTATTAAACTTAGTCAAATATTACCTAACAAGCTCTTACCAATCCCGCCATGGCAGTTAGCTCAACCAGAAGTAGATATTTCTCTAACGAAATATAAAAAAGCAGACACGAGCCAGCTCTTGTATACACAATGATCTACTGAGAGAGAAATAAAGATCGCATCAGGCTATTTATACAGATGGTTCTAAAGATGGTGAGAGACTAGCATGTGCTACTATCTTTAGTTCCAAAACTAAAACATGTCGACTACCAGGTAAAGGTTCGATATTCACTGCAGAAACAAAAGCTATATTGTTGGCTTTAGAAGGTATTGGTTCCACTAAAAGGAAAAAAATATGTCATATTCTCAGATTCACTGTCATGCCTCCAAGCGATTAAAAGTGAAACTTCGACTCATTCCACTATCTTGAGTATTCTACAACTACATGACTGTAGATTTGATCAACAGATTGATACTGTGTTCTGTTGTTTGCCTAGTCACGTTGGCATTAAAGGTAATACTGAGGCTGATAGGATGGCTAAGGCAGCCCTAGATGATGTGATTGATCCTGTTGGAATCCCATATAGCGATTTCAGGTCCTATCTGTACTTATGTGAGACGGCTGTTTCAATCTTTATGGGTTGCTGTGAATAATAACAAACTTCATGAGTTCAAAAAACTATAGGCTATGCTCATCTAAACAGCCATAAACATTTCGATCAAACCATGATCAGGCGATGTAGAATCGGCCATACGCGATTAACTCACGAACATTTACTAAAAAAAGAGCCAGTCCCAAGGTGTGTTCCATGCCAAGAAGATCTCACGGTGAAACATATTCTTATCGAATGCATAGATTTTAAGATTATTAGAGATGCTCTTTACCGAGCGAAAACTTTGGAAGATCTTTTTAGTCGGGTGAGGGAGGATTGCATCTTGGGTTATTTGAGAGAAATCGGGCTGTTACATAAGTTTTAATGTGTGTATCGTTTAATGCGTTGGATTTCTAAGAGTGCTTAGAATTTTGTTTGATCGTCGCTATATAGCTGAAATATTGCTGAACGCGACATTAAACCTTAATTCTCTCTCTCTCTCTCTCTCCTTGGTGTGAGTCGTTATCTTGTCGCGGGATCATAGACAGGTACTGAATTGTTATATGCTGACGTGATCGTATCGTGATACTGAGTCATTCTTCATATACCTACGTTATCATATACTGTGTCGTTCTTGATAAACAACGTTGATCCCGATCAATACTTGCATGGGAATACATAGAAATTGTACTGCAGATGAGCTTCGGTTCTGTAGCATTTCGAGCTGGAAATGTGATACCTATGTCAATTTTGAAGACCAGACAATGACATAATTTAAATAAGGAAGTGAGGATAATACAATAGATTATACTTCCAGGGTTATGCTGTAAAACTTCGAAAACACAAATTGCTTGATTTTGACAGGGAGTGCAACTTCACATGTGACGTTTTATATATAATTTCACATCGAAATCAGAATTCCCGCACGTTAGTAGAAACAGAAAGCATCAAATATTTAAATTATGTCTGAAAAACAATATAATCTCATAGCTATAAGATAGGATTTACCTGCTGTATAATCAGCGGTGTCGAGACGCTTTCTTCTCTTCCGGATGGTGTGTGCCGTAGCTGAGGTAGTCGGGTCAAAGTAACTGTCTGTTTCGTATAATACGTCAATATTGTATAGATAGCATAGGTCATCATGGTTTCGAGCCAGGTTTACGATGTTTTCAACCATGATTGAAAAATTATTCAGTAATTTAAGTAATTTAAATTTAATATTATTGAGGAATATTATCACACTTGCACATATCACCGTACTATATATTTCGCATTTGATTTATATCGAATAAAAGAGACATTTATTTCAATACTTTCAAATAAATAATTTCGTTGGATATGTTCAAATATGTATAGGATATTACTTTATGAATTTGCTGCTCAGCTAAATTTTAACGGTTACGCTACAGGTGACGTGAACATCGAAATAATTTCTTCACATAAACGTATAAACTCAGAAGTATATATAATACATGTCTACAAGAACAGAATGTCACAGGGGAGCTTATCCATATCAAAGTCAGTCAGCTGATCGCTGACATCTCCACCCATCTGGGCCTCTGGGTGTGTCTTGTTGGGGACAACCGCATCATCAGGATTTTGAAGATGGACTTGTTGACGAAGGCAAATTCAGGGCAGCGGAAACTTCAATGTGGTCGGTACATGTAAAAGAGATAACTGAGATGGTGCTGAAGAAAATGCCAGATGATGCGTTGAGGATCTTTAGCTTCTCTCTCTCTGTGACTCTCTGATCAATCGTCGATCTAGCAATACCTTGATTATCATGATCTGTGTTGCATTGAGATGGAATGGTTTCTCCTGCTTCACGAATGCTTTGGTTGCTGTAAACCTGAGAACTATGGCATATTTTGAGTGTTTCGTCATGGATTTTGGATGGGCATATCTTCCAATCGGCTTGTTTTCATCTTAACAACTCTCTTCGTCGGAAATGAGGCCACTGGATATTGCCACAGTCGGTTTAGCTTGGGATTCAGCGTGGACACATAGAAGCAACTGGGCATGAACGGAAGTCAACTTCTTGCGGCATAAATACTGTGATTCTTTTTTAATAGTTTGCGCGGCGAATTTAGTTTGAAGCGAGAACGATCTCTCTTGTGGCAATCCTATGATAAACTCCCAAGTTTCGCCTCATTCTCGGTCATCCAGGTCTTCTCACGTAGGTATTCTTGGGAACATTTGGCAGCTGATTGCTCTCTGATATTACTTTCTCTCGTTTACCAACTGTTCATTATGGGCAAACGAAGCATTTTTGTTTACATTCGCAGCCATGTTGGATAGCAGACGACGTTTTATGGCGATAAGAGTTGTCGCCTTTAGACCTCAAAATGCCCAAACGGCCAAGAATATGAGAGGGGTGTTTTTTTAATCAATTTTCAATTGCCTGAATCAATTTTCCTAACATATCGTGATTTTAACAGATCTAACTAGTCTAACAGTGTGTATGTATTAACATTATTAACCCCTCAATACAATATAACAGTTGACACAGTTATATTAGCAGAACATTACAACGGGTCGTTAACCGTACATTACCGAAATGTTTCTGACTGGCTGGCAATAGATGTACAGCGAGAGGCATTACAAATAATGTGACTTTACAGTCTTTTATTAGACAATTGCTTTTAAAACACTGTATACTAATTTGAATCGCAGGACACCGGTGCGGTATGAAGTGCGATGTTCCCCCTCGTTCCCAGATCGCTTCATTGACATAAAGTTTGAATTAGCTTTTCTCTCAGTCTCCGTTATCTTCATTTATGGACGCGTGTCTCGATCTACGAATGTCCACCAGAATTTTACTTCTGGTGCTGGGCCATTGCTTCAGTGGTTGTTGTGTTTCTCTCACACACCTGCCGGGGCAATTAATTCTTAACGAACGACATCGTTGATCAGATTGTTTTCTGTGTTCTTCTTCGGCCTATTATTGAGATTCACAAGTAAGTAATGTATAGTGTTCCCTGGTTTGAAATCAATTCCTGACATTTTGGCAGAATATGTGCAAAAAAGCAGTCTCGACCACAAGAAATGGTTGGTGCTTCGCTAAGAAATCGATACATTGATAGAATAATGTAGTTTAGCTGGTGAGATTTTAATCCCCGAGGCCCGCCCTTCTGTGCATGTCATTTGGCAAATATATGTAGGTTTTTTGTTCGCACGATGTCGGGCAGTACAGATTAGATTATGTGGGTATTGCTGTATTTACTACGTTTAGCATTTTTTGAAGCGTTTATTCCATCGGACTCCCCGATGCTCATCCATTAACATCAGATGAGTTACTTATTTGAGCTGATCTGTCATCACAGCTCCGGAGCCAGCGTATCTAATTTCGCTTAAGCCGGTGGGATGTGCCGTGTCGTTACTTCATAGTTTCCACATGAACATCTGCAATAAAAGCTCGGCTGTGATACCAAGGCTGCGTCTTACAATCCTCCGTATTCTAGTGTGAATGTGAGGTGCCGAGGAAGGTTTCCTGTGGACTCCTAGGGTTGTTATTTAGCCGCCAGACTCCCGTCAACTTTTTCCACTTCTTGCATATCTCACCAAATGGACAATCAGATGAACTGTCATTAATCCATGGAAATTCCCGGGAAGTCAGTGCGACTGAAAAACGAGTTTTTCTTGGAGAAATGGACGGTGGCAATCATTTCGAATTTAGAAAAAAAATTGCGACAACACTGTAACCATTCAATGTTCCTGGTATGCGGTCTGTCTGAATCGAACATCAATCATTCATGTAAACAGCGAAAACATGTTTGTCGCAATGCTTTATTACCTGAATCAAAACACGATATCCTTCTGCCGAACGCACAGTTTGTTTAAGAATAGCGTGAAAACCCCTTGATATAACTACACGGTTGCGCTGTTCAGATATTTATTCTGTGAATTTGAATCGGGTGCTTTAGGAGGCTGAGGACTGACTTCGTAACATGTTTTCCCCCCAAAATGTCTTGCTAACAGCCTAGCCACTTCATCCATGCTGATGGAAAGTGGATATAAGTACAGGTGACATGCAAAGAAATCCAAAATACCTCTACATCGTCGCCGTCCAGTACAGGTCTCCTACCGGACCATCTCTGATACACTGTCGTTGGTGGACTCGTCCTCGTTTGGACGCAAACATTTTGGCTCTCTGTTTTATCGAAAACAAATTAACTTTTATCGAAGCCATCCGTTACTATATATTGGATTTATTGTCTATGGGACATTATTAGACGTTAGCTTTGCGGCTGTTGAAAGTTCTCTGGACAGATATTTTCTGGTTGAATGTGGTATGGCGAGCACTTGAAGTGACCATCACATTTCCTATACGAACAACATGGCGTCCGGAGTGCTGGGTGCTATTGTGGCCAAAACTGCCTGTGTGATCGTGTTTAATATTGTACCTCGTGATAAGGTAATACTTCCAGATTTACATCCAATGTGTGTATCGGAATATGTCCTCTCTAAAGAGTGGGAAAATGTGAATCAAACATGGACTGTAAATTCATCGTGCTCGTTGGCTTTAGGACGGCTTTGTCCAACGAGTCTTAATTCCCACAAGCAAGCGGTCATCAGTCTTTATCATATCTCAGAGAAGCATGTAGACTTTTGATTGGCTGACAGACCTCATGTGTGATGCTGTATTGTCAACTTGCTGGTCGAATATATATCGTATACCTCCGTCGCCAAGGGCAACGAACATGTGTTCACTAGATTCCATCGTCTGCTAAACAAAATGGCTGAATCAGGCAAACGTTTCGCGTCTCACACGGACGATGAAGTTGTTGAAAAGCGGGCTAATATTATTCCCAGCAACACCAAAAAATCGAACAAAGCGTCCGCCAGAACTTTGAAGTATTACCTGAAAGAGAAGGGACAGAGTGAAGAATTCGAAGGATTCTCGGCCGAGAGGTTAGCAGAGGTACTCAGTCATTTTTATTTGGATGCCCGAAAACAAGACGGAGAATTGTACAAAACATCCACTCTCGAAAACTTTCGACATTCTCTGAATCGTTACCTGAAGGCCCCACCGTATTTGAAAACTTTTGATTTGATTAGAAATTCGGAGTTTAATGAAGCCAACGAGTGCTTCAAAACCGCACTTGCAGAGTTGAAGGCATCTGGAAAAGGCGACACCGATCATTATGAGCCCATAAACGAGTCCGATCGTTGTAAACTCTACAAGTCTGTTCTCATGTCCCCAAAAACCCCAACTGGGCTTGCAAATAAAGTTCAGTTCGATGTACGTCTGTTCTTCTTTAGAAGGGGAGTGGAGAATATGGAAAAGATGACAAAAAACACATTCATCATCAAGCGGGACCCGAAAACTGGGCAGAGGTATGTGAAAAAAAGGAGGATGAACTCACAAAAAATCGCCGGGCCCAGCAAAAAGAGGGTGTTACCGGATTCATGCCTGAAGAAGAAGGTTCCCCGTTCTGTCCTGTTGCTTCATTCGAAAGTTATATCTCCAAACTCCATCCGAAATGTGATCGCTTGTGGCAGTACCCGGTTGATAGTTTCCTCGACGACGATAAAGTTTGGTATTATAACAAACCTATTGGGAAACACCGCTTGGCAGCCTTCATGACCAACCTGGGCACTCGTCTGAAACTTTCTGAACCATACACTAACCACAGTATACGAGCAACCGGCATCACCATCCTTGGTAGAAACAACTATTCAGCATCTCAAATAATGGCTGTCACAGGTCACAGATCTGTCTCGTCGCTGTCGGTTTACCAGTGAGTAAGTGATGGCGAGAAACTGCAAATGGGCCACACGGTTGCGTCAGTAGCCTTTCCTGACACGATGGGTTCAACCCGAAAGACGAATACCGGTACGCATACACTTCCAGTAAATGTTCTTGTCAAACCCCATCCTGCAGAAACTGTGACATCATCTTCTCAGTACCCTGCACCCACGTCAAATGATGCCACGTCGGCCGTGTTACACACCCAGGATGTACGAGCAGAAGGCCATGCCGACGACTTTGATTTTGATCTTAATCAGCTGTTTTGTGAATTCGACAGCACCGCTGTCCCGCCCACATCGTGTGACATTCCCACAGCTATCCTGGTCGCCGCAAATCCCTCAGCGCCAATGTTCAATAACTGCACAATAAATGCAATCAACATCATCGTGCGAAAATGAAGCAAATACCTATACTTCTGCCAAATTGTGCAGGACAGTTTGATTTTTCCGATTTTTCTCTCGAACTGTAAATTTAAGTCAGTTCATGTTGGTCCTTCTCCTGTGTGATGTTATGGAAACATGACACAAGTGACACTGTCGAGTGACACGGTGTTGAATTATAGACAGAATGGAAATGTAACAGTTCACACGTGTATTTGAAACTTACATATCCACGCAACAGATGTGAATCCGGAACGGGTCTTTCGATGTATTTATTAACAAAAGGTATATAATCTAGATATTATACTCGTCGATGGCTATTAAATATTAAATATGAAATTGAGATTAAGCTTAATGTTCCAGTATTTTATACGTTTCTGATTTTCAGAATAGAACATAAGAGATGAAGCTGAATTTGAAGTTAGATTGTTCATTCTTTATCACCGAAGCCCACCGGTATTTCACACGGAAACCGGGTTCACTGTTCACGGATTACAGTATATGTTATCGTTATCTTTGCTCCTCCCTTAGTACGTTTTAAAGATGAGGATTGTAAAAATGATACATTTGTCTTTGTGTTCATTTTTTCCGGTGCATGCTGTGGATCGTTCTGAAACCAGTGCAAGTCCGATCGAAGTCCGTTCCATTATGTCGGCCTTGAAGTCCAAAGTGATTCTTAATGCTCTGAGATATGATAAATTCGTTATACATCGCCCTTCCGGGGTAATACGGGATTCGATTTGGTTTCTCTCGCCATATTTTTCCTCGGCTGCGCCTCGGAAAAATATGGCGAGAGAAACCAAATCTCATCCCGTATTACCCCAGAAGGGCGACGTATAACTAATAACCACCATACAAGGTATATTCCACCTGTCAAATCTTTCCTCGGGTTGATAAATATTCTACTATGTGGACAGTGTACAAATCCAAGGCCTACACATAACCGTGTAGTGTGTGTAGTCGACCTGTCGCAAAAAAACATCGGGCCATATTGTGCGACATGTAATCTCTGGTCACACATAAAGTGTAACAACATTTCGGGACCGGCTTACATGGAGATCCAAAGTCTAAAACACTTCGACTGGACCTGCAATAAGTGCGTCGACGAGTCTGAGCTTTTTAACTTTCCTTTTAATGACTGTTCTCATATCTCCATAGCAAAATATGACCCTAGTTGACTTTGGGCGGCTGGTTGGTTGTGGATGGCCCTAGTTGGCTTTGGTTGGTTGGTTGGTTGTGGATGACCCTAGTTGGCTTTGGGTGGGTGGTTTGTTGGTTGGTTGTGGATGGCCCTAGTTGGCTTTGGGTGGGTGGTTGGTTGGTTGGCTGTGGATGGCCCTAGTTGGCTTTGGGTGGCTAGTTGGTTGTGGATGGCCCTAGTTGGCTTTGGGTGGGTGGGTGGTTGGTTGGTTGGTTGGTTGGTTGTGGATGGCCCTAGTTGGCTTTGGGTGGCTGGTTGGTTGTGGATGGCCCTAGTTGGCTTTGGTTGGTTGGTTGGTTGTGGATGACTCTAGTTGGCTTTGAGTGGTTGGTTGGTTGGTTGGTTGTGGATGACCCTAGTTGGCTTTGGGTGGTTAGTTGGTTGTGGATGGCCCTAGCTGGCTTTGGGTGGCTGGCTTTTGGTTGGTTGGTTGGTTGTGGATGACCCTAGTTGGCTTTGGTTGGTTTTGGTTGGTTGTGGCTGACCCTAGTTGGCTTTGGGTGGTTGGTTGGTTGGTTGGTTGAGGATGGCCCTAGTTGGCTTTGGGTGGGTGGTTGGTTGGTTGGTTGTGGATGGCCCTAGTTGGCTTTGGGTGGTTGGTTGGTTGTGGATGGCCCTAGTTGGCTTTGGGTGGTTGGTTGGTTGGTTGGTAGTGGATGGCCCTAGTTGGCTTTGGGTGGTTGGTTGGTTGGTTGTGGATGGCGGTAGTTGGCTTTGGCTGGTCGGTTGGTTGGTTGAGGATGGCCCTAGTTGGCTTTGGGTGGTTGTTTGGTTGGTTGGTTGTGGATGGCCCTAGTTGGCTTTGGGTGGTTGGTCGGTTGGTTGGTTGTGGATGGCCCTAGTTCGCTTTGGGTGGTTGGTTGGTTGGTTGTGGATGGCGGCAGTTGGCATTGGCTGGTTGGTTGGTTGGTTGAGGATGGCCCTAATTGGCTTTGGGTGGCTGGTTGGTTGGTTGGTTGAGGATGGCCCTAATTGGCTTTGGGTGGTTGGTTGGTTGGTTGATTGTGGATGGCCCTAGTTGGCTTTGGGTGGTTGGTTGTGGATGGTCCTAGTTGACTTTGGGTGGGTGGTTGGTTGGTTGGTTGTGGATGACCCTAGTTGGCTTTGGGTGGGTGGGTGGTTGCTTGGTTGGTTGTGGACGGCCCTAGTTGGCTTTGGATGGGTGGGTGGTTGGTTGGTTGGTTGTGGATGATCCTAGTTGGCTTTGGATGGGTGGTTGGTTGTGGATGGCCCTAGTTGGCGTTGGGTGGTTGGTTGGTTGGTTGTGGATGGCCCTAGTTGGCTTTGGGTGGTTGGTTGGTTGTGGATGGCGGTAGTTGGCTTTGGCTGGTTGGTTGGTTGGTTGAGGATGGCCCTAGTTGGCTTCGAGTTGTTGTTTGGTTGGTTGGTTGGTTGGTTGGTTGTGGATGGCCCTAGTTGGCTTTGGATGGGTGGTTGGTTGTTTGGTTGGCCCTAGTTGGCTTTGGTTGGTTGGTTGTGGATGGTCCTAGTTGGTTTTGGGTGGGTGGTTGGTTGTTTGGTTGTGGATGGCCCTAGTTGGCTTTGGATGGGTGGGTGGTTGGTTGGTTGGTTGTGGATGGTCCTAGTTGGCTTTGGGGGGATGATTGGTTGGTTGGTTGTGGATGGCCCTAGTTGGCTTTGGGTGGGTGGGTGGTTGTTTGGTTGTGGATGATCCTAGTTGGCTTTGGGTGGTTGGTTGGTTGTGGATGGCCCTAGTTGGCTTGGGTGGGTTGGTTGGTTGGTTGTGGATGGCCCTAGTTGGCTTTGGATGGGTGGGTGGTTAGTTGGTTGGTTGTGGATGGCCCTAGTTGGCTTTGGGTGGGTGGGTGGTTGTTTGGTTGGTTGGTTGTGAATGGCTCTAGTTGGCTTTGGGTGGTTGGTTGGTTGGTTGTGGATGGCCCTAGTTGGCTTTGGATGGGTGGGTGGTTAGTTGGTTGGTTGTGGATGGCCCTAGTTGGCTTTGGGTGGTTGGTTGTTTGGTTGGTTGTGGATGGCCCTAGCTGGCTTTGGGTGGTTGGTTGTTTGGTTGTGGATGGTCCTAGTTGGCTTTGGATGGGTGGGTGGTTGGTTGGTTGGTTGTGGATGGTCCTAGTTGGTTTTGGGGGATGGTTGGTTGGTTGGTTGTGGATGGCCCTAGTTGGCATTGGGTGGGTGGGTGGTTGTTTGGTTGGTTGGTTGTGGATGGCTTTGGGCGGTTGGTTGGTTGGTTGTGGATGGCCCTAGTTGGCTTTGGGTGGGTGGTTGGTTGGTTGGTTGTGGATGGTCCTAGTTGGCTTTGGGTGGGTGGTTGGTTGTTTGGTTGTGGATGGCCCTAGTTGGCCTTGGGTGGTTGGTTGGTTGGTTGTGGATGGCCCTAGTTGGCTTTGGATGGGTGGGTGGTTAGTTGGTTGGTTGTGGATGGTCCAAGTTGGCTTTGGGTGGGTGGTTGGTTGTTTGGTTGTGGATGGTCCTAGTTCGCTTTGGATGGGTGGGTGGTTGGTTGGTTGGTTGTGGATGGTCCTAGTTGGCTTTGGGTGGGTGGTTGTTTGGTTGGTTGTGGATGGCCCTAGTTGGCTTTAGATGGGTGGGTGGTTGGTTGGTTGTGCATGACCCTAGTTGGCTTTGGGTGGTTGGTTGGTTGATTGTGGATGGCCCTGGTTGGCTTTTGGTGGTTGGTTGGTTGGTTGTGGATGGCCCTAGTTGGCTATGGGTGGTTGGTTGTGGATGGCCCTAGTTGGCTTAGGGGGGCTGGTTGGATGGGGGGTTGTGGATGGCCCTAGTTGGCTTTGGTTAGTTGGTTGGTTGTGGATGACCCTAGCTGGCTTTGGGTGCGTGGGTGGTTGGTTGGTTGGTTGTGGATGCCCCTAGTTGACTTTGGGTGGTTGGATGGTTGGTTGGTTGGTTGGTTGTGGATGGCCCTAGTTGGCTTTGGGTGGTTGGTTGGTTGGTTGGTTGTTTGTGGATGGCCCTAGTTGGCTTTGGGTGGTTGGTTGGTTGGTTGGTTGTGGATGGCCCTAGTTGGCTTTGGGTGGTTGGTTGGTTGGTTGGTTGTGGATGGCCCTAGTTGGCTTTGGGTGGTTGGCTGGTTGGTTGGTTGTTTGTGGATGGCCCTAGTTGGCTTTGGGTGGTTGGTTGGTTGGTTGTGGATGGCCCTAGTTGGCTTTGGGTGGTTGGTTGGTTGTGGATGGCCCTAGTTGGCTTTGGGTGGTTGGTTGGTTTGTTGTGGATGGCCCTAGTTGGCTTTGGGTGGGTGGGTGGGTGATTGGTTGGTTGGTTGTGGATGGTCCTAGTTGACTTTGGTGGGTGGTTGGTTGGTTGGTTGTGGATGACCATAGTTGGCTTTGGGTGGGTTGGTTGTGGATGGCCCTAGTTGGCTTTGGGTGGGTGGGTGGTTGCTTGGTTGGTTGTGGACGGCCCTAGTTGGCTTTGGATGGGTGGGTGGTTGGTTGGTTGGTTGTGGATGATCCTAGTTGGCTTTGGGTGGTTGGTTGCTTGTGGATGGCCCTATTTGGATTTGGGTGGTTGGTTGGTTGTGGATGGCCCTAGTTGGCTTTTGGTGGTTGGTTGGCTGGTTGGTTGTGGATGGCCCTAGTTGGCGTTGGGTGGTTGGTTGGTTGGTTGTGGATGGCCCTAGTTGGCTTTGAGTGGTTGGTTGTGGATGGCCCTAGTTGGCTTTTTGTGGTTGGTTGGTTGGTTGTGGATGGCACTAGTTGGCTTTGGGTGGTTGGTTGGTTGGTTGTGGATGGCGGTAGTTGGCTTTGGTTGAGGATGGCCCTAGTTGGCTTCGAGTGGTTGTTTGGTTGGTTGGTTGTGGATGGCCCTAGTTGGCTTTGAGTGGGTGGTTGGTTGGTTGGTTGTGGATGGCCGTAGTTGGCTTTGGGTGGTTGGTTGGTTGGTTGGTTGTGGATGGCCCTAGTTGGTTTTGGGTGTTTGGTTGGGTGGTTGGTTGTGGATCGCCCTAGTTGGCTTTGGGTGGTTGGATGGTTGGTTGTGGATGGCCCCAGTTGGCTTTGGGTGGTTGGTTGGTTGGTTGTGGATGGCGGTAGTTGGCTTTGGCTGGTTGGTTGGTTTGTTGAGGATGGCCCTAGTTGGCTTCGAGTGGTTGGTTGGTTGGTTGGTTGTGGATGGCCCTAGTTGGCTTTGTTTGGGTGGTTGGTTGGTTGGTTGTGGATGGCCCTAGTTGGCTTTGGGTGGTTGGTTGGTTGGTTGTGGATGGCCCTAGTTGGCTTTGGGAGGGTGGTTGGTTGCTTGGTTGGTTGTGGATGGCCCTAGTTGGCTTTGGGTGGTTGGTTGGTTGGTTGTGCATGGCCCTAGTTGGCTTTTGATGGGTGGTTGGTTGGTTGGTTGGTTGGTTGGTTGGTTGTGGATGGCCCTAGTTGGCTTTGGGTGGTTGGTTGGTTGGTTGTGGATGGCCATAGTTGGATTTGGGTGGTTGGTTGATTGGTTGGTTTGTTGTGGATCGCCCTAGTTGGCTTTGGGTGGTTGGTTGGTTGATTGGTTTGTTGTGGATGGCCCTAGTTGGCTTTGGGTTGGTGGGTGGTTGTTTGGTTGTGGATGATCCTAGTTGGCTTTGGGTGGTTGGTTGGTTGTGGATGGCCCTAGTTGGCTTTGGGTGGTTGGTTGGTTGGTTCTGGACGGCCCTAGTTGGCTTTGGGTGGGTGGTTGGTTGGTTGTGGATGGTCCTAGTTGGCTTTGGGTGGGTGGTTGGTTGTTTGGTTGTGGATGGCCCTAGTTGGCTTTGGATGGGTGGGTGGTTAGTTGGTTGGTTGTGGATGGTCCTAGTTGGCTTTGGGTGGGTGGTTGGTTGTTTGGTTGTGGATGGACCTAGTTGGCTTTGGATGTGTGGGTGGTTGGTTGGTTGGTTGTGGATGGTCCTAGTTGGTTTTCGGGGATGGTTGGTTGGTTGGTTGTGGATGGCCCTAGTTGGCTTTGGGTGGGTGGGTGGTTGTTCGGTTGGTTGGTTGTGGATGGCTTTGGGTGGTTGGTTGGTTGTGGATGGCCCTAGTTGGCTTTGGGTGGGTGGTTGGTTGGTTGGTTGTGGATGGTCCTAGTTGGTTTTCGGGGATGGTTGGTTGGTTGGTTGTGGATGGCCCTAGTTGGCTTTGGGTGGGTGGGTGGTTGTTTGGTTGGTTGGTTGTGAATGGCTCTAGTTGGCTTTGGGTGGTTGGTTGGTTGGTTGTGGATGGCCCTAGTTGGCTTTGGATGGGTGGGTGGTTAGTTGGTTGGTTGTGGATGGCCCTAGTTGGCTTTGGGTCGGTGGGTGGTTGTTTGGTTGGTTGGTTGTGAATGGCTCTAGCTGGCTTTGGGTGGTTGGTTGTTTGGTTGTGGATGGTCCTAGTTGGCTTTGGATGGGTGGGTGGTTGGTTGGTTGGTTGTGGATGGTCCTAGTTGGTTTTGGGGGATGGTTGGTTGGTTGGTTGTGGATGGCCCTAGTTGGCTTTGGGTGGGTGGGTGGTTGTTTGGTTGGTTGGTTGTGGATGGCTTTGGGTGGTTGGTTGGTTGGTTGTGGATGGCCCTAGTTGGCTTTGGGTGGGTGGTTGGTTGGTTGGTTGTGGATGGTCCTAGTTGGCTTTGGGTGGGTGGTTGGTTGTTTGGTTGTGATGGCCCTAGTTGGCCTTGGGTGGTTGGTTGGTTGGTTGTGGATGGCCCTAGTTGGCTTTGGATGGGTGGGTGGTTAGTTGGTTGGTTGTGGATGGTCCAAGTTGGCTTTGGGTGGGTGGTTGGTTGTTTGGTTGTGGATGGTCCTAGTTCGCTTTGGATGGGTGGGTGGTTGGTTGATTGGTTGTGGATGGTCCTAGTTGGCTTTGGGTGGGTGGTTGTTTGGTTGGTTGTGGATGGCCCTAGTTGGCTTAAGATGGGTGGGTGGTTGGTTGGTTGTGCATGACCCTAGTTGGCTTTGGGTGGTTGGTTGGTTGATTGTGGATGGCCCTGGTTGGCTTTTGGTGGTTGGTTGGTTGGTTGTGGATGGCCCTAGTTGGCTTAGGGGGGCTGGTTGGATGGGGGGTTGTGGATGGCCCTAGTTGGCTTTGGTTAGTTGGTTGGTTGTGGATGACCCTAGCTGGCTTTGGGTGCGTGGGTGGTTGGTTGGTTGGTTGTGGATGCCCCTAGTTGACTTTGGGTGGTTGGATGGTTGGTTGGTTGGTTGGTTGGTTGTGGATGGCCCTAGTTGGCTTTGAGTGGTTGGTTGGTTGGTTGGTTGTTTGTGGATGGCCCTAGTTGGCTTTGGGTGGTTGGTTGGTTGGTTGGTTGTGGATGGCCCTAGTTGGCTTTGGGTGGTTGGTTGGTTGGTTGGTTGTGGATGGCCCTAGTTGGCTTTGGGTGGTTGGCTGGTTGGTTGGTTGTTTGTGGATGGCCCTAGTTGGCTTTGGGTGGTTGGTTGGTTGGTTGTGGATGGCCCTAGTTGGCTTTGGGTGGTTGGTTGGTTGTGGATGGCCCTAGTTGGCTTTGGGTGGTTGGTTGGTTTGTTGTGGATGGCCCTAGTTGGCTTTGGGTGGGTGGGTGGGTGATTGGTTGGTTGGTTGTGGATGGTCCTAGTTGACTTTGGTGGGTGGTTGGTTGGTTGGTTGTGGATGACCATAGTTGGCTTTGGGTGGGTTGGTTGTGGATGGCCCTAGTTGGCTTTGGGTGGGTGGGTGGTTGCTTGGTTGGTTGTGGACGGCCCTAGTTGGCTTTGGATGGGTGGGTGGTTGGTTGGTTGGTTGTGGATGATCCTAGTTGGCTTTGGGTGGTTGGTTGCTTGTGGATGGCCCTATTTGGATTTGGGTGGTTGGTTGGTTGTGGATGGCCCTAGTTGGCTTTTGGTGGTTGGTTGGCTGGTTGGTTGTGGATGGCCCTAGTTGGCGTTGGGTGGTTGGTTGGTTGGTTGTGGATGGCCCTAGTTGGCTTTGAGTGGTTGGTTGTGGATGGCCCTAGTTGGCTTTTTGTGGTTGGTTGGTTGGTTGTGGATGGCACTAGTTGGCTTTGGGTGGTTGGTTGGTTGGTTGTGGATGGCGGTAGTTGGCTTTGGCTGGTTGGTTGGTTGGTTGAGGATGGCCCTAGTTGGCTTCGAGTGGTTGTTTGGTTGGTTGGTTGTGGATGGCCCTAGTTGGCTTTGAGTGGGTGGTTGGTTGGTTGGTTGTGGATGGCCGTAGTTGGCTTTGGGTGGTTGGTTGGTTGGTTGGTTGTGGATGGCCCTAGTTGGTTTTGGGTGTTGGCTGGGTGGTTGGTTGTGGATCGCCCTAGTTTGCTTTGGGTGGTTGGTTGGTTGGTTGTGGATGGCCCTAGTTATCTTTGGGTGGTTGGTTGGTTGGTTGTGGATGGCGGTAGTTGGCTTTGGCTGGTTGGTTGGTTTGTTGAGGATGGCCCTAGTTGGCTTCGAGTGGTTGGTTGGTTGGTTGGTTGTGGATGGCCCTAGTTGGCTTTGTTTGGGTGGTTGGTTGGTTGGTTGTGGATGGCCCTAGTTGGCTTTGGGTGGTTGGTTGGTTGGTTGTGGATGGCCCTAGTTGGCTTTGGGAGGGTGGTTGGTTGCTTGGTTGGTTGTGGATGGCCCTAGTTGGCTTTGGGTGGTTGGTTGGTTGGTTGTGCATGGCCCTAGTTGGCTTTTGATGGGTGGTTGGTTGGTTGGTTGGTTGGTTGGTTGGTTGTGGATGGCCCTAGTTGGCTTTGGGTGGTTGGTTGGTTGGTTGTGGATGGCCATAGTTGGATTTGGGTGGTTGGTTGATTGGTTGGTTTGTTGTGGATCGCCCTAGTTGGCTTTGGGTGGTTGGTTGGTTGATTGGTTTGTTGTGGATGGCCCTAGTTGGCTTTGGGTTGGTGGGTGGTTGTTTGGTTGTGGATGATCCTAGTTGGCTTTGGGTGGTTGGTTGGTTGTGGATGGCCCTAGTTGGCTTTGGGTGGTTGGTTGGTTGGTTGTGGATGGCCCTAGTTGGCTTTGGGTGGGTGGGTGGTTGGTTGGTTGGTTGTGGATGGTCCTAGTTGGCTTTGGGTGGGTGGTTGGTTGTTTGGTTGTGGATGGCCCTAGTTGGCTTTGGATGGGTGGGTGGTTAGTTGGTTGGTTGTGGATGGTCCTAGTTGGCTTTGGGTGGGTGGTTGGTTGTTTGGTTGTGGATGGACCTAGTTCGCTTTGGATGGGTGGGTGGTTGGTTGGTTGTGGATGGTCCTAGTTGGTTTTCGGGGGATGGTTGGTTGGTTGGTTGTGGATGGCCCTAGTTGGCTTTGGGTGGGTGGGTGGTTGTTTGGTTGGTTGGTTGTGGATGGCTTTGGGTGGTTGGTTGGTTGGTTGTGGATGGCCCTAGTTGGCTTTGGGTGGGTGGTTGGTTGTATGGTTGTGGATGGGCCTAGTTGGCTTTGGGTGGGTGGTTGGTTGTTTGGTTGTGGATGGCCCTAGTTGGCTTTGGATGGGTGGGTGGTTGGTTGGTTGGTTGTGGATGGTCCTAGTTGGCTTTGGGTGGGTGGTTGTTTGGTTGGTTGTGGATGGCCCTAGTTGGCTTTGGATGGGTGGGTGGTTGGTTGGTTGTGTATGGTCCTAGTTGGCTTTGGGTGGTTGGTTGGTTGTGGATGGCCCTAGTTGGCTTTGGGTGGTTGGTTGTGTATGGCCCTAGTTGACTTTGGGTGGTTGGTTGGCTGGTTGGTTGTGGATGGCCCTAGTTGGCTTTGGGTGGTTGGTTGGTTGGTTGGGCATGGCCCTAGTTGGCTTTGGGTGGTTGGTTGGTTGGTTGGTTGGTTGGTTGTGCATGACCCTAGTTGGCTTTGGGTGGTTGGTTGGTTGGTTGTGGATGGCCCTGGTTGGCTTTTGGTGGTTGGTTGGTTGGTTGTGGATGGCCCTAGTTGGCTATGGGTGGTTGGTCGGTTGGTTGTGGATGGCCCTAGTTGGCTTAGGGTGGCTGGTTGGTTGGTTGTGGATGGCCCTAGTTGGCTTTGGGTGGGTGGTTGGTTGGTTGGTTGTGTATGGTCCTAGTTGGCTTTGGGTGGGTGGTTGGTTGTTTGGTTGTGGTTGGCCCTAGTTGGCTTTGGATGGGTGGGTGGTTGGTTGGTTGGTTGGTTGGTTGTGGATGGCCCTAGTTGGCTTTGGGTGGTTGGTTGGTTGTGGATCGCCCTAGTTGGCTTTGGGTGGTTGGTTGGTTGATTGGTTTGTTGTGGATGGCCCTAGTTGGCTTTGGGTGGTTGGTTGGTTGGTTGGTTGTGGATGGCTCTAGTTGGCTTTGGGTGGGTGGGTGGTTGGTTGATTGTTGTGGATGGTCCTAGTTGGCTTTGGTTGGGTGGTTGATTGATTGTGGATGGCCCTAGTTGCCTTTGGGTGGGTGGTTGGTTGGTTGGTTGTGGATGGCCCTAGTTGGATTTGGGTGGGTGGTTGGTTGTTTGGTTGGCCCTAGTTGGCTTTGGTTGGGTGGTTGATTGATTGTGGATGGCCCTAGTTGCCTTTGGGTGGGTGGTTGGTTGGTTGGTTGTGGATGGTCCTAGTTGGCTTTGGGGGGATGGTTGGTTGGTTGGTTGTGGATGGCCCTAGTTGGCTTTGGGTGGGTGGGTGGTTGGTTGGTTGTGGATGGTCCTAGTTGGCTTTGGTTGGGTGGTTGATTGATTGTGGATGGCCCTAGTTGCCTTTGGGTGGGTGGTTGGTTGGTTGGTTGTGGATGGTCCTAGTTGGCTTTGGGGGGATGGTTGGTTGGTTGGTTGTGGATGGCCCTAGTTGGCTTTGGGTGGGTGGGTGGTTGGTTGGTTGTGGATGGTCCTAGTTGGCTTTGGGTGGGTGGTTGGTTGTTTGGTTGTGGATGGCCCTAGTTGGCTTTGGATGGGTGGGTGGTTGGTTGGTTGGTTGTGGATGGTCCTAATTGGCTTTGGGGGGATGGTTGGTTGGTTGGTTGTGTATGGCCCTGGTTGGCTTTGGGTGGGTGGGTGGTTGTTTGGTTGTGGATGATCCTAGTTGGCTTTGGGTGGTTGGTTGGTTGTGGATGGCCCTAGTTGGCTTGGAGTGGTTGTTTGGTTGGTTGGTTGTGGATGGCCCTAGTTGGCTTTGGGTGGTTGGTTGGTTGGTTGTGGATCGCCCTAGTTGGCTTTGGGTGGTTGGTTGGTTGGTTGGTTGTGGATGGCCCTAGTTGGCTTTGGGTGGTTGGTTGGTTGGTTGGTTGGTTGTGGATGGCCATAGTTGGATTTGGGTGGTTAGTTGATTGGTTGGTTTGTTGTGGATCGCCCTAGTTGGCTTTGGGTGGTTGGTTGGTTGATTGGTTTGTTGTGGATGGCCCTAGTTGGCTTTGGGTGGTTGGTTAGTTGGTTGGTTGTGGATGGCTCTAGTTGGCTTTGGGTGGGTGGGTGGTTGGTTGATTGTTGTGGATGGTCCTAGTTGGCTTTGGTTGGGTGGTTGATTGATTGTGGATGGCCCTAGTTGGCTTTGGGTGGGTGGTTGGTTGGTTGGTTGTGGATGGCCCTAGTTGGCTTTGGGTGGGTGGTTGGTTGTTTGGTTGGCCCTAGGTGGCTTTGAGTGGTTGGTTGGTTGGTTGTGGATGGTCCTAGTTGGCTTTGGGTGGGTGGTTGGTTGTTTGGTTGTGGATGGCCCTAGTTGGCTTTGGATGGGTGGGTGGTTGGTTGGTTGGTTGTGGATGTTCCTAATTGGCTTTGGAGGGATGGTTGGTTGGTTGGTTGTGGATGGCCCTAGTTGGCTTTGGGTGGGTGGGTGGTTGTTTGGTTGTGGATGATCCTAGTTGGCTTTGGGTGGGTGGTTGGTTGGTTGGTTGTGTATGGTCCTAGTTGGCTTTGGGTGGGTGGTTGGTTGTTTGGTTGTGGATGGCCCTAGTTGGATTTGGATGGGTGGGTGGTTGGTTGGTTGGTTGGTTGCTTGTGGATGGCCCTAGTTGGCTTTGGGTGGTTGGTTGGTTGTGGATGGCCCTAGTTGGCTTTGGGTGGTTGGTTGGTTGGTTGTGGATGGCGGTAGTTGGCTTTGGCTGGTTGGTTGGTTGGTTGAGGATGGCCCTAGTTGGCTTCGAGTGGTTGTTTGGTTGGTTGGTTGTGGATGGCCCTAGTTGGCTTTGAGTGGGTGGTTGGTTGGTTGGTTGTGGATGGCCGTAGTTGGCTTTGGGTGGTTGGTTGGCTGGTTGGTTGTGGAAGGCCCTAGTTGGTTTTGGGTGTTGGTTGGGTGGTTGGTTGCGGATCGCCCTAGTTGGCTTTGGGTGGTTGGTTGGTTGGTTGTTGATGGCCCTAGTTAGCTTTGGGTGGTTGGTTGGTTGGTTGTGGATGGCGGTAGTTGGCTTTGGTTGGTTGGTTGGTTTGTTGAGGATGGCCCTAGTTGGCTTCGAGTGGTTGGTTGGTTGGTTGGTTGTGGATGGCCCTAGTTGGCTTTGTTTGGGTGGTTGGTTGGTTGGTTGTGGATGGCCCTAGTTGGCTTTGGGTGGTTGGTTGGTTGGTTGTGGATGGCCCTAGTTGGCTTTGGGTGGTTGGTTGGTTGGTTGGTTGTGGATGGCCCTAGTTGGCTTTGGGTGGTTGGTTGGTTGGTTGTGGATGGCCCTAGTTGGCTTTGGATGGGTGGGTGGTTGGTTGGTTGGTTGGTTGGTTGTGGATGGCCATAGTTGGATTTGGGTGGTTGGTTGGTTGGTTGGTTGGTTGTGGATGGCCATAGTTGGATTTGGGTGGTTGGTTGATTGGTTGGTTTGTTGTGGATCGCCCTAGTTGTCTTTGGGTGGTTGGTTGGTTGATTGGTTTGTTGTGGATGGCCCTAGTTGGCTATGGGTGGTTGGTTGGTTGGTTGGTTGGTTGTGGATGGCTCTAGTTGGCTTTGGGTGGGTGGGTGGTTGGTTGATTGTTGTGGATGGTCCTAGTTGGCTTTGGTTGGGTGGTTGATTGATTGTGGATGGCCCTAGTTGGCTTTGGGTGGGTGGTTGGTTGGTTGTGGATGGCCCTAGTTGGCTTTGTTTGGGTGGTTGGTTGGTTGGTTGTGGATGGCCCTAGTTGGCTTTGGGTGGTTGGTTGGTTGGTTGTGGATCGCCCTAGTTGGCTTTGGGTGGTTGGTTGGTTGGTTGGTTGGTTGTGGATGGCCCTAGTTGGCTTTGGGTGGTTGGTTGGTTGGTTGGTTGGTTGTGGATGGCCATAGTTGGATTTGGGTGGTTGGTTGATTGGTTGGTTTGTTGTGGATCGCCCTAGTTGTCTTTGGGTGGTTGGTTGGTTGATTGGTTTGTTGTGGATGGATGGCCCTAGTTGGCTTTGGGTGGTTGGTTGGTTGGTTGGTTGTGGATGGCTCTAGTTGGCTTTGGGTGGGTGGGTGGTTGGTTGATTGTTGTGGATGGTCCTAGTTGGCTTTGGGTGGTTGGTTGGCTGTTTGGTTGTGGATGGCCCTAGTTGGCTTTGGATGGGTGGGTGGTTGGTTGGTTGGTTGGTTGGTTGGTTGTGGATGGCCATAGTTGGATTTGGGTGGTTGGTTGGTTGTTTGGTTGGTTGTGGATGGCCCTAGTTGGCTTTGTTTGGGTGGTTGGTTGGTTGGTTGTGGATGGCCCTAGTTGGCTTTGGGTGGTTGGTTGGTTGGTTGTGGATGGCCCTAGTTGGCTTTGGGAGGGTGGTTGGTTGCTTGGTTGGTTGTGGATGGCCCTAGTTGGCTTTGGGTGGTTGGTTGGTTGGTTGTGCATGGCCCTAGTTGGCTTTTGATGGGTGGGTGGTTGGTTGGTTGGTTGGTTGGTTGTGGATGGCCCTAGTTGGCTTTGGGTGGTTGGTTGGTTGGTTGTGGATGGTCATAGTTGGATTTGGGTGGTTGGTTGATTGGTTGGTTTGTTGTGGATCGCCCTAGTTGGCTTTGGGTGGTTGGTTGGTTGATTGGTTTGTTGTGGATGGCCCTAGTTGGCTTTGGGTTGGTGGGTGGTTGTTTGGTTGTGGATGATCCTAGTTGGCTTTGGGTGGTTGGTTGGTTGTGGATGGCCCTAGTTGGCTTTGGGTGGTTGGTTGGTTGGTTGTGGATGGCCCTAGTTGGCTTTGGGTGGGTGGTTGGTTGGTTGGTTGTGGATGGTCCTAGTTGGCTTTGGGTGGGTGGTTGGTTGTTTGGTTGTGGATGGCCCTAGTTGGCTTTGGATGGGTGGGTGGTTAGTTGGTTGGTTGTGGATGGTCCTAGTTGGCTTTGGGTGGGTGGTTGGTTGTTTGGTTGTGGATGGACCTAGTTGGCTTTGGATGGGTGGGTGGTTGGTTGGTTGGTTGTGGATGGTCCTAGTTGGTTTTCGGGGGATGGTTGGTTGGTTGGTTGTGGATGGCTTTGGGTGGGTGGGTGGTTGTTTGGTTGGTTGGTTGTGGATGGCCCTAGTTGGCTTTGGGTGGGTGGTTGGTTGGTTGGTTGTGGATGGTCCTAGTTGGCTTTGGGTGGGTGGTTGGTTGGTTGGTTGTGGATGGCCCTAGTTGGCTTTGGGTGGGTGGTTGGTTGGTTGGTTGTGGATGGTCCTAGTTGGCTTTGGGTGGGTGGTTGGTTGTTTGGTTGTGGATGGCCCTAGTTGGCTTTGAATGGGTGGGTGGTTGGTTGGTTGGTTGTGGATGGTCCGAGTTGGCTTTGGGTGGGTGGTTGTTTGGTTGGTTGTGGATGGCCCTAGTTGGCTTTGGATGGGTGGGTGGTTGGTTGGTTGTGGATGATCCTAGTTGGCTTTGGGTGGTTGGTTGGTTGTGGATGGCCCTAGTTGGCTTTGGGTGGTTGGTTGTGGATGGCCCTTGTTGACTTTGGGTGGTTGGTTGGCTGGTTGGTTGTGGATGGCCCTAGTTGGCTTTGGGTGGTTGGTTGGTTGGTTGGGCATGGCCCTAGTTGGCTTTGGGTGGTTGGTTGGTTGGTTGGTTGGTTGGTTGTGCATGCCCCTAGTTGGCTTTGGGTGGTTGGTTGGTTGGTTGTGGATGGCCCTGGTTGGCTTTTGGTGGTTGGTTGGTTGGTTGTGGATGGCCCTAGTTGGCTATGGGTGGTTGGTCGGTTGGTTGTGGATGGCCCTAGTTGGCTTAGGGTGGCTGGTTGGTTGGTTGAGGATGGCCCTAGTTGGCTTTGGGTGGGTGGTTGGTTGGTTGGTTGTGTATGGTCCTAGTTGGCTTTGGGTGGGTGGTTGGTTGTTTGGTTGTGGTTGGCCCTAGTTGGCTTTGGATGGGTGGGTGGTTGGTTGGTTGGTTGGTTGGTTGTGGATGGCCCTAGTTGGCTTTGGGTGGTTGGTTGTTTGTGGATCGCCCTAGTTGGCTTTGGGTGGTTGGTTGGTTGATTGGTTTGTTGTGGATGGCCCTAGTTGGCTTTGGGTGGGTGGTTGGTTGGTTGTGGATGGCCCTAGTTGGCTTTGGGTGGGTGGTTGGTTGTTTGGTTGGCCCTAGTTGGCTTTGGGTGGTTGGTTGATTGATTGTGGATGGCCCTAGTTGCCTTTGGGTGGGTGGTTGGTTGGTTGGTTGTGGATGGCCCTAGTTGGATTTGGGTGGGTGGTTGGTTGTTTAGTTGGCCCTAGTTGGCTTTGAGTGGTTGGTTGGTTGGTTGTGGATGGTCCTAGTTGGCTTTGGGTGGGTGGTTGGTTGTTTGGTTGTGGATGGCCCTAGTTGGCTTTGGATGGGTGGGTGGTTGGTTGGTTGGTTGTGGATGGTCCTAATTGGCTTTGGGGGGATGGTTGGTTGGTTGGTTGTGGATGGCCCTAGTTGGCTTTGCGTGGGTGGGTGGTTGTTTGGTTGTGGATGATCCTAGTTGGCTTTGGGTGGTTGGTTGGTTGTGGATGGCCCTAGTTGGCTTGGAGTGGTTGTTTGGTTGGTTGGTTGTGGATGGCCCTAGTTGGCTTTGGGTGGTTGGTTGGTTGGTTGTGGATCGCCCTAGTTGGCTTTGGGTGGTTGGTTGGTTGGTTGGTTGTGGATGGCCCTAGTTGGCTTTGGGTGGTTGGTTGGTTGGTTGGTTGGTTGTGGATGGCCATAGTTGGATTTGGGTGGTTAGTTGATTGGTTGGTTTGTTGTGGATCGCCCTAGTTGGCTTTGGGTGTTTGGTTGGTTGATTGGTTTGTTGTGGATGGCCCTAGTTGGCTTTCGGTGGTTGGTTAGTTGGTTGGTTGTGGATGGTTCTAGTTGGCTTTGGGTGGGTGGGTGGTTGGTTGATTGTTGTGGATGGTCCTAGTTGGCTTTGGTTGGGTGGTTGATTGATTGTGGATGGCCCTAGTTGGCTTTGGGTGGGTGGTTGGTTGGTTGGTTGTGGATGGCCCTAGTTGGCTTTGGGTGGGTGGTTGGTTGTTTGGTTGGCCCTAGTTGGCTTTGAGTGGTTGGTTGGTTGGTTGTGGATGGTCCTAGTTGGCTTGGGGTGGGTGGTTGGTTGTTTGGTTGTGGATGGCCCTAGTTGGCTTTGGATGGGTGGCTGGTTGGTTGGTTGGTTGTGGATGGTCCTAATTGGCTTTGGGGGGATGGTTGGTTGGTTGGTTGTGGATGGCCCTAGTTGGCTTTGGGTGGGTGGGTGGTTGTTTGGTTGTGGATGATCCTAGTTGGCTTTGGGTGGGTGGTTGGTTGGTTGGTTGTGTATGGTCCTAGTTGGCTTTGGGTGGGTGGTTGGTTGTTTGGTTGTGGATGGCCCTAGTTGGATTTGGATGGGTGGGTGGTTGGTTGGTTGGTTGCTTGTGGATGGCCCTAGTTGGCTTTGGGTGGTTGGTTGGTTGTGGATGGCCCTAGTTGGCTTTGGGTGGTTGGTTGGTTGGTTGTGGATGGCGGTAGTTGGCTTTGGCTGGTTGGTTGGTTGGTTGAGGATGGCCCTAGTTGGCTTCGAGTGGTTGTGGATGGCCCTAGTTGGCTTTGAGTGGGTGGTTGGTTGGTTGGTTGTGGATGGCCCTAGTTGGCTTTGGGTGGTTGGTTGGTTGGTTGGTTGTGGATGGCCCTAGTTGGCTTTGGGTGGTTGGTTGGTTGGTTGTGGATGGCGGTAGTTGGCTTTGGCTGGTTGGTTGGTTTGTTGAGGATGGCCCTAGTTGGCTTCGAGTGGTTGGTTGGTTGGTTGGTTGTGGATGGCCCTAGTTGGCTTTGTTTGGGTGGTTGGTTGGTTGGTTGTGGATGGCCCTAGTTGGCTTTGGGTGGTTGGTTGGTTGATTGTGGATGGTCCTAATTGGCTTTGGGGGGATGGTTGGTTGGTTGGTTGTGGATGGCCCTAGTTGGCTTTGGGTGGGTGGGTGGTTGTTTGGTTGTGGATGATCCTAGTTGGCTTTGGGTGGTTGGTTGGTTGTGGATGGCCCTAGTTGGCTTTGGTTGGGTGGTTGATTGATTGTGGATGGCCCTAGTTGGCTTTGGGTGGGTGGTTGGTTGGTTGGTTGTGGATGTCCCTAGTTGGCTTTGGGTGGGTGGTTGGTTGTTTGGTTGGCCCTAGTTGGCTTTGAGTGGTTGGTTGGTTGGTTGTGGATGGCGGTAGTTGGCTTTGGCTGGTTGGTTGGTTGGTTGAGGATGGCCCTAGTTGGCTTCGAGTGGTTGTTTGGTTGGTTGGTTGTGGATGGCCCTAGTTGGCTTTGAGTGGGTGGTTGGTTGGTTGGTTGTGGATGGCCGTAGTTGGCTTTGGGTGGTTGGTTGGTTGGTTGGTTGTGGATGGCCCTAGTTGGTTTTGGGTGTTGGCTGGGTGGTTGGTTGTGGATCGCCCTAGTTTGCTTTGGGTGGTTGGTTGGTTGGTTGTGGATGGCCCTAGTTATCTTTGGGTGGTTGGTTGGTTGGTTGTGGATGGCGGTAGTTGGCTTTGGCTGGTTGGTTGGTTTGTTGAGGATGGCCCTAGTTGGCTTCGAGTGGTTGGTTGGTTGGTTGGTTGTGGATGGCCCTAGTTGGCTTTGTTTGGGTGGTTGGTTGGTTGGTTGTGAATGGCCCTAGTTGGCTTTGGGTGGTTGGTTGGTTGGTTGTGGATCGCCCTAGTTGGCTTTGGGTGGTTGGTTGGTTGGTTGGTTGTGGATGGCCCTAGTTGGCTTTGGGTGGTTGGTTGGTTGGTTGTGCATGGCCCTAGTTGGCTTTGGATGGGTGGTTGGTTGGTTGGTTGGTTGTGGATGGCCATAGTTGGATTTGGGTGGTTGGTTGGTTGGTTGGTTTGTTGTGGATGGCCATAGTTGGTTTTCGGGGGATGGTTGGTTGGTTGGTTGTGGATGGCCCTAGTTGGCTTTGGGTGGGTGGGTGGTTGTTTGGTTGGTTGGTTGTGGATGGCTTTGGGTGGTTGGTTGGTTGGTTGTGGATGGCCCTAGTTGGCTTTGGGTGGGTGGTTGGTTGTATGGTTGTGGATGGGCCTAGTTGGCTTTGGGTGGGTGGTTGGTTGTTTGGTTGTGGATGGCCCTAGTTGGCTTTGGATGGGTGGGTGGTTGGTTGGTTGGTTGTGGATGGTCCTAGTTGGCTTTGGGTGGGTGGTTGTTTGGTTGGTTGTGGATGGCCCTACTTGGCTTTGGATGGGTGGGTGGTTGGTTGGTTGTGGATGATCCTAGTTGGCTTTGGGTGGTTGGTTGGTTGTGGATGGCCCTAGTTGGCTTTGGGTGGTTGGTTGTGGATGGCCCTAGTTGACTTTGGGTGGTTGGTTGGCTGGTTGGTTGTGGATGGCCCTAGTTGGCTTTGGGTGGTTGGTTGGTTGGTTGGGCATGGCCCTAGTTGGCTTTGGGTGGTTGGTTGGTTGGTTGGTTGGTTGGTTGTGCATGACCCTAGTTGGCTTTGGGTAATTGGTTGGTTGGTTGTGGATGGCCCTGGTTGGCTTTTGGTGGTTGGTTGGTTGGTTGTGGATGGCCCTAGTTGGCTATGGGTGGTTGGTCGGTTGGTTGTGGATGGCCCTAGTTGGCTTAGGGCGGCTGGTTGGTTGGTTGTGGATGGCCCTAGTTGGCTTTGGGTGGGTGGTTGGTTGGTTGGTTGTGTATGGTCCTAGTTGGCTTTGGGTGGGTGGTTGGTTGTTTGGTTGTGGTTGGCCCTAGTTGGCTTTGGATGGGTGGGTGGTTGGTTGGTTGGTTGGTTGGTTGTGGATGGCCCTAGTTGGCTTTGGGTGGTTGGTTGGTTGTGGATCGCCCTAGTTGGCTTTGGGTGGTTGGTTGGTTGATTGGTTTGTTGTGGATGGCCCTAGTTGGCTTTGGGTGGTTGGTTGGTTGGTTGGTTGGTTGTGGATGGCTCTAGTTGGCTTTTGGTGGGTGGGTGGTTGGTTGATTGTTGTGGATGGTCCTAGTTGGCTTTGGTTGGGTGGTTGATTGATTGTGGATGGCCCTAGTTGGCTTGGAGTGGTTGTTTGGTTGGTTGGTTGTGGATGGCCCTAGTTGGCTTTGGGTGGTTGGTTGGTTGGTTGTGGATCGCCCTAGTTGGCTTTGGGTGGTTGGTTGGTTGGCTGGTTGTGGATGGCCCTAGTTGGCTTTGGGTGGTTGGTTGGTTGGTTGGTTGGTTGTGGATGGCCATAGTTGGATTTGGTGGTTAGTTGATTGGTTGGTTTGTTGTGGATCGCCCTAGTTGGCTTTGGATGGTTGGTTGGTTGATTGGTTTGTTGTGGATGGCCCTAGTTGGCTTTGGGTGGTTGGTTAGTTGGTTGGTTGCGGATGGCTCTAGTTGGCTTTGGGTGGGTGGGTGGTTGGTTGATTGTTGTGGATGGCCCTAGTTGGCTTTGAGTGGGTGGTTGGTTGGTTGGTTGTGGATGGCCGTAGTTGGCTTTGGGTGGTTGGTTGGTTGGTTGGTTGTGGATGGCCCTAGTTGGTTTTGGGTGTTGGTTGGGTGGTTGGTTGTGGATCGCCCTAGTTGGCTTTGGGTGGTTGGTTGGTTGGTTGTGGATGGCCCTAGTTAGCTTTGGGTGGTTGGTTGGTTGGTTGTGGATGGCGGTAGTTGGCTTTGGCTGGTTGGTTGGTTTGTTGTGGATGGCCCTAGTTGGCTTTGGGTGGGTGGTTGGTTGGTTGGTTGTGGATGGCCCTAGTTGGCTTTGGGTGGGTGGTTGGTTGTTTGGTTGGCCCTAGTTGGCTTTGAGTGGTTGGTTGGTTGGTTGTGGATGGTCCTAGTTGGCTTGGGGTGGGTGGTTGGTTGTTTGGTTGTGGATGGCCCTAGTTGGCTTTGGATGGGTGGGTGGTTGGTTGGTTGGTTGTGGATGGTCCTAATTGGCTTTGGGGGGATGGTTGGTTGGTTGGTTGTGGATGGCCCTAGTTGGCTTTGGGTGGGTGGGTGGTTATTTGGTTGTGGATGATCCTAGTTGGCTTTGGGTGGGTGGTTGGTTGGTTGGTTGTGTATGGTCCTAGTTGGCTTTGGGTGGGTGGTTGGTTGTTTGGTTGTGGATGGCCCTAGTTGGATTTGGATGGGTGGGTGGTTGGTTGGTTGGTTGGTTGCTTGTGGATGGCCCTAGTTGGCTTTGGGTGGTTGGATGGTTGTGGATGGCCCTAGTTGGCTTTGGGTGGTTGGTTGGTTGGTTGTGGATGGCGGTAGTTGGCTTTGGCTGGTTGGTTGGTTGGTTGAGGATGGCCCTAGTTGGCTTCGAGTGGTTGTTTGGTTGGTTGGTTGTGGATGGCCCTAGTTGGCTTTGAGTGGGTGGTTGGTTGGTTGGTTGTGGATGGCCGTAGTTGGCTTTGGGTGGTTGGTTGGTTGGTTGGTTGTGGATGGCCCTAGTTGGTTTTGGGTGTTGGTTGGGTGGTTGGTTGTGGATCACCCTAGTTGGCTTTGGGTGGTTGGTTGGTTGGTTGTGGATGGCCCTAGTTAGCTTTGGGTGGTTGGTTGGTTGGTTGTGGATGGCGGTAGTTGGCTTTGGCTGGTTGGTTGGTTGGTTGAGGATGGCCCTAGTTGGCTTCGAGTGGTTGTTTGGTTGGTTGGTTGTGGATGGCCCTAGTTGGCTTTGAGTGGGTGGTTGGTTGGTTGGTTGTGGATGGCCGTAGTTGGCTTTGGGTGGTTGGTTGGTTGGTTGGTTGTGGATGGCCCTAGTTGGTTTTGGGTGTTGGTTGGGTGGTTGGTTGTGGATCGCCCTAGTTGGCTTTGGGTGGTTGGTTGGTTGGTTGTGGATGGCCCTAGTTAGCTTTCGGTGGTTGGTTGGTTGGTTGTGGATGGCCCTAGTTGGCTTTGGGTGGGTGGTTGGTTGTTTGGTTGGCCCTAGTTGGCTTTGAGTGGTTGGTTGGTTGGTTGTGGATGGTCCTAGTTGGCTTGGGGTGGGTGGTTGGTTGTTTGGTTGTGGATGGCCCTAGTTGGCTTTGGATGGGTGGGTGGTTGGTTGGTTGGTTGTGGATGGTCCTAATTGGCTTTGGGGGGATGGTTGGTTGGTTGGTTGTGGATGGC
The DNA here is from genome assembly GCA_036873755.1 of Hanleya hanleyi. Classification (NCBI taxonomy): domain Eukaryota; kingdom Metazoa; phylum Mollusca; class Polyplacophora; order Lepidopleurida; family Hanleyidae; genus Hanleya; species Hanleya hanleyi. The sequence goes on along the minus strand of JAVTVY010050199.1, from coordinate 105,251 downwards.
CCTAGTTGGCTTTGGGTGGGTGGGTGGTTGTTTGGTTGTGGATGATCCTAGTTGGCTTTGGGTGGGTGGTTGGTTGGTTGGTTGTGTATGGTCCTAGTTGGCTTTGGGTGGGTGGTTGGTTGTTTGGTTGTGGATGGCCCTAGTTGGATTTGGATGGGTGGGTGGTTGGTTGGTTGGTTGGTTGCTTGTGGATGGCCCTAGTTGGCTTTGGGTGGTTGGATGGTTGTGGATGGCCCTAGTTGGCTTTGGGTGGTTGGTTGGTTGGTTGTGGATGGCGGTAGTTGGCTTTGGCTGGTTGGTTGGTTGGTTGAGGATGGCCCTAGTTGGCTTCGAGTGGTTGTTTGGTTGGTTGGTTGTGGATGGCCCTAGTTGGCTTTGAGTGGGTGGTTGGTTGGTTGGTTGTGGATGGCCGGTAGCCGGGCTTTGGGGTGCTTGGTTGTTTGCTGGTTGCATGTCCCATGGTTTTGGGTGTTGGTTGGTGGTTGGTTGTGGATCACCTAGTTGGCTTTGGGTAAGTTGGCTAGTCGGCTGTGACGGTCCCAGTTGGGCCTTGGGCAATGGAACACGGCCGGTCGTATTTCTATGAATATTCTTGGATGGCTTCGGTTGGTTTGTCGAGGATGCAACCTAGCTACCCGGGAGCGGCTTTCTGGTCGGCTGGTTGGTCGTGACGGGTCTCAGTGTCATTTGTCTGGGTGGGGCTGGTTGTTTGCCAGGATGGCCCTAGCTGGGCTTTAAGTGTTGGGTTGGTTGTGGATGGCCCTAGTTGGCTTTGGGTGGTTGGTTGGTTGGTTGGTTGTGGATGGCCCTAGTTGGCTTTGGGTGGTTGGTTGGTTGGTTGTGCATGGCCCTAGTTGGCTTTGGATGGGTGGGTGGTTGGTTGGTTGGTTGGTTGGTTGTGGATGGCCATAGTTGGATTTGGGTGGTTGGTTGGTTGGTTGGTTGGTTGTGGATGGCCATAGTTGGATTTGGGGTGGTTGATTGCTGGTTTGTTGTGGATCGGCCTAGTTGTCTTTGGGTGTCATGGTCGGGTTGATTGGCTTGTTGTGGATGGCCCCCGGCTGGGCGGCGTGGTGCTGGGTTGGTTGGTTGGTTGTGATGGCCTCCTAGTTGGCTTTGGGGTGGGTGTGGTTGGTTGATTGTTGTGGATGTCCCATGGCTTTGGTTGGGTGGTTGATTGATTGTGGATGGCCCTAGTTGGCTTTGGGTGGGTGGTTGGTTGGTTGTGGATGGCCCTAGTTGGCTTTGTTTGGGTGGTTGGTTGGTTGGTTGTGGATGGCCCTAGTTGGCTTTGGGTGGTTGGTTGGTTGGTTGTGGATCGCCCTAATTGGCTTTGGGGGGATGGTTGGTTGGTTGGTTGTGGATGGCCCTAGTTGGCTTTGGGTGGTTGGTTGGTTGGTTGGTTGGTTGTGGATGGCCATAGTTGGCTTTGGGTGGGTGGTTGGTTGGTTGGTTGTGTATGGTCCTAGTTGGCTTTGGGTGGGTGGTTGGTTGTTTGGTTGTGGATGGCCCTAGTTGGATTTGGATGGGTGGGTGGTTGGTTGGTTGGTTGGTTGCTTGTGGATGGCCCTAGTTGGCTTTGGGTGGTTGGATGGTTGTGGATGGCCCTAGTTGGCTTTGGGTGGTTGGTTGGTTGGTTGTGGATGGCGGTAGTTGGCTTTGGCTGGTTGGTTGGTTGGTTGAGGATGGCCCTAGTTGGCTTCGAGTGGTTGTTTGGTTGGTTGGTTGTGGATGGCCCTAGTTGGCTTTGAGTGGGTGGTTGGTTGGTTGGTTGTGGATGGCCGTAGTTGGCTTTGGGTGGTTGGTTGGTTGGTTGGTTGTGGATGGCCCTAGTTGGTTTTGGGTGTTGGCTGGGTGGTTGGTTGTGGATCGCCCTAGTTTGCTTTGGGTGGTTGGTTGGTTGGTTGTGGATGGCCCTAGTTATCTTTGGGTGGTTGGTTGGTTGGTTGTGGATGGCGGTAGTTGGCTTTGGCTGGTTGGTTGGTTTGTTGAGGATGGCCCTAGTTGGCTTCGAGTGGTTGGTTGGTTGGTTGGTTGTGGATGGCCCTAGTTGGCTTTGTTTGGGTGGTTGGTTGGTTGGTTGTGGATGGCCCTAGTTGGCGTTGGGTGGTTGGTTGGTTGGTTGTGGATCGCCCTAGTTGGCTTTGGGTGGTTGGTTGGTTGGTTGGTTGTGGATGGCCCTAGTTGGCTTTGTTTGGGTGGTTGGTTGGTTGGTTGTGGATGGCCCTAGTTGGCGTTGGGCGGTTGGTTGGTTGGTTGTGGATCGCCCTAGTTGGCTTTGGGTGGGTGGTTGGTTGGTTGGTTGGTTGGTTGTGGATGGCCACAGCTGGATTTGGGTGGTTGGTTGATTGGTTGGTTTGTTGTGGATCGCCCTAGTTGTCTTTGGGTGGTTGGTTGGTTGATTGGTTTGTTGTGGATGGCCCTAGTTGGCTATGGGTGGTTGGTTGGGGTTTGCTGGTCGTGACGGCCCAGCTGGTTTGGTGGTGGGTGGTTGGGTTGATTTGGTTGTGATGGTCCTAGTTGGCTTTGGTTGGGTGGTTGATTGATTGTGGATGGCCCTAGTTGGCTTTGGGTGGTGGCTATTGGTTGTGGATGGGTCCTAGCTATTTGTTTGGGTGGCTGGCTGGCTGGTTGTGGATGGCCCTAGTTGGCTTTGGGTGGTTGGTTGGTTGGCTGTGGACGCCCTTAGTTGGCTTTGGGGTGGTTGGTTGGTTGGTTGGTTGTGATGGTCTAGTTGGCTTTGGGGGTGGTTGGTTAGGTTGGCTGGTTGGTTGTGACTTACCCACAGCCGACTTTTGGGTGGCTGGCTGATCAGCTGGTTTGCTGTGGACTCAGCCATAGCTGTCTCTTTGGGTGGTTGGTTGATTGGTTGGTTTGTTGTGGATCGCCCTAGTTGTCTTTGGGTGGTTGGTTGGTTGATTGGTTTGTTGTGGATGGCCCTAGTTGGCTATGGGTGGTTGGTTGGTTGGTTGGTTGTGGATGGCTCTAGTTGGCTTTGGGTGGGTGGGTGGTTGGTTGATTGTTGTGGATGGTCCTAGTTGGCTTTGGTTGGGTGGTTGATTGATTGTGGATGGCCCTAGTTGGCTTTGGGTGGGTGGTTGGTTGGTTGTGGATGGCCCTAGTTGGCTTTGTTTGGGTGGTTGGTTGGTTGGTTGTGCATGGCCCTAGTTGGCTTTGGGCGGCCGGGGCTCGGCCGTCTACCGTGACGGTCCCCAGTCGGGCCTCTGGGACGGCGGCGGCCGGGCTGGTCGGGCCGGCCGGCTGCGACGGCCACAGCTGACCTGGGCGGCTGGCTGGTCATTACCGCCGTGGACGCTTCACAGCCGACCTGGGGTGGCCGGCCGACTGGTTGGTTTGTTGTGGATCGCCCTAGTTGTCTTTGGGTGGTTGGTTGGTTGATTGGTTTGTTGTGGATGGCCCTAGTTGGCTATGGGTGGTTGGTTGGTTGGTTGGTTGTGGATGGCTCTAGTTGGCTTTGGGTGGGTGGGTGGTTGGTTGATTGTTGTGGATGGTCCTAGTTGGCTTTGGTTGGGTGGTTGATTGATTGTGGATGGCCCTAGTTGGCTTTGGGTGGGTGGTTGGTTGGTTGTGGATGGCCCTAGTTGGCTTTGTTTGGGTGGTTGGTTGGTTGGTTGTGCATGGCCCTAGTTGGCTTTGGGTGGTTGGTTGGTTGGTTGGTTGTGGATGGCCCTAGTTGGCTTTGGGTGGTTGGTTGGTTGGTTGGTTGGTTGTGGATGGCCGTAGTTGGATTTGGGTGGTTGTGCATGGCCCTAGTTGGCTTTGGGTGGTTGGTTGGTTGGTTGTTTGGTTGGCCCTAGTTGGCTTTGGGTGGTTGGTTGGTTGGCTGTGGATGGTCCTAGTTGGCCTTGGGTGGTTGGTTGGCTGTTTGGTTGTGGATGGCCCTAGTTGGCTTTGGATGGGTGGGTGGTTGGTTGGTTGGTTGTGGATGGTCCTAGTTGGCTTTGGGAGGATGGTTGGTTGGTTGGTTGTGGATGGCCGCAGTTGGCTTTGGGTTGGTGGGTGGTTGTTTGGTTGTGGATGATCCTAGTTGGCTTTGGGTGGTTGGTTGGTTGTGGATGGCCCTAGTTGGCTTTGGGTGGGTGGTTGGTTGGTTGGTTGTGTATGGTCCTAGTTGGCTTTGGGTGGGTGGTTGGCTGTTTGGTTGTGGATGGCCCTAGTTGGCTTTGGATGGGTGGGTGGTTGGTTGGTTGGTTGGTTGCTTGTGGATGGCCCTAGTTGGCTTTGGGTGGTTGGTTGGTTGTGGATGGCCCTAGTTGGCTTTGGTTGGTTGGTTGGTTGGTTGTGGATGGCGGTAGTTGGCTTTGGCTGGTTGGTTGGTTGGTTGAGGATGGCCCTAGTTGGCTTCGAGTGGTTGTTTGGTTGGTTGGTTGAGGATGGCCCTAGTTGGCTTTGAGTGGGTGGTTGGTTGGTTGGTTGTGGATGGCCGTAGTTGGCTTTGGGTGGTTGGTTGGTTGGTTGCTTGTGGATGGCCCTAGTTGGTTTTGGGTGTTGGTTGGGTGGTTGGTTGTGGATCGCCCGAGTTGGCTTTGGGTGGTTGGTTGGTTGGTTGTGGATGGCCCTAGTTAGCTTTGGGTGGTTGGTTGGTTGGTTGTGGATGGCGGTAGTTGGCTTTGGCTGGTTGGTTGGTTTGTTGAGGATGGCCCTAGTTGGCTTCGAGTGGTTGGTTGGTTGGTTGGTTGTGGATCGCCCTAGTTGGCTTTGGGTGGTTGGTTGGTTGGTTGGTTGTGGATGGCCCTAGTTGGCTTTGGGTGGTTGGTTGGTTGGTTGGTTGGTTGTGGATGGCCATAGTTGGATTTGGGTGGTTGGTTGATTGGATGGTTTGTTGTGGATCGCCCTAGTTGGCTTTGGGTGGTTGGTTGGTTGGTTGGTTGATTGGTTTGTTGTGGATGGCCCTAGTTGGCTTTGGGTGGTTGGTTTGTTGGTTGGTTGTGGATGGCTCTAGTTGGCTTTGGGTGGGTGGGTGGTTGGTTGATTGTTGTGGATGGTCCTAGTTGGCTTTGGTTGGGTGGTTGATTGATTGTGGATGGCCCTAGTTGGCTTTGGGTGGGTGGTTGGTTGGTTGGTTGTGGATGGCCCTAGTTGGATTTGGGTGGGTGGTTGGTTGTTTGGTTGGCCCTAGTTGGCTTTGACTGGTTGGTTGGTTGGTTGTGGATGGTCCTAGTTGGCTTTGGGTGGGTGGTTGGTTGTTTGGTTGTGGATGGCCCTAGTTGGCTTTGGATGGGTGGGTGGTTGGTTGGTTGGTTGTGGATGGTCCTAATTGGCTTTGGGGGGATGGTTGGTTGGTTGGCTGTGGATGGCCCTAGTTGGCTTTGGGTGGGTGGGTGGTTGTTTGGTTGTGGATGATCCTAGTTGGCTTTGGGTGGTTGGTTGGTTGTGGATGGCCCTAGTTGGCTTGGAGTGGTTGTTTGATTGGTTGGTTGTGGATGGCCCTAGTTGGCTTTGGGTGGTTGGTTGGTTGGTTGTGGATGGCCCTAGTTGGCTTTGGGTGGTTGGTTGTGGATGGCCCTAGTTGGCTTTGGGTGGTTGGTTGGTTGGTTGGTTGTGGATGGCCCTAGTTGGCTTTGGGTGGTTGGTTGGTTGGTTGGTTGGTTGTGGATGGCCATAGTTGGATTTGGGTGGTTAGTTGATTGGTTGGTTTGTTGTGGATCGCCCTAGTTGGCTTTGGGTGGTTGGTTGGTTGATTGGTTTGTTGTGGATGGCCCTAGTTGGCTTTGGGTGGTTGGTTAGTTGGTTGGTTGTGGATGGCTCTAGTTGGCTTTGGGTGGGTGGGTGGTTGGTTGATTGTTGTGGATGGTCCTAGTTGGCTTTGGTTGGGTGGTTGATTGATTGTGGATGGCCCTAGTTGGCTTTGGGTGGGTGGTTGGTTGGTTGGTTGTGGATGGCCCTAGTTGGATTTGGGTGGGTGGTTGGTTGTTTGGTTGGCCCAAGTTGGCTTTGAGTGGTTGGTTGGTTGGTTGTGGATGGTCCTAGTTGGCTTTGGGTGGGTGGTTGGTTGTTTGGGTGTGGATGGCCCTAGTTGGCTTTGGATGGGTGGGTGGTTGGTTGGTTGGTTGTGGATGGTCCTAATTGGCTTTGGGGGGATGGTTGGTTGGTTGGCTGTGGATGGCCCTAGTTGGCTTTGGGTGGGTGGGTGGTTGTTTGGTTGTGGATGATCCTAGTTGGCTTTGGGTGGTTGGTTGGTTGTGGATGGCCCTAGTTGGCTTGGAGTGGTTGTTTGGTTGGTTGGTTGTGGATGGCCCTAGTTGGCTTTGGGTGGTTGGTTGGTTGGTTGTGGATCGCCCTAGTTGGCTTTGGGTGGTTGGCTGGTTGGTTGGTTATGGATGGCCCTAGTTGGCTTTGGGTGGTTGGTTGGTTGGTTGGTTGGTTGGTTGTGGATGGCCATAGTTGGATTTGGGTGGTTGGTTGATTGGTTGGTTTGTTGTGGAATGCCCTAGTTGGCTTTGGGTGGTTGGTTGGTTGATTGGTTTGTTGTGGATGGCCCTAGTTGGCTTTGGGTGGTTGGTTGGTTAGTTGGTTGTGGATGGCTCTAGTTGGCTTTGGGTGGGTGGGTGGTTGGTTGATTGTTGTGGATGGTCCTAGTTGGCTTTGGTTGGGTGGTTGATTGATTGTGGATGGCCCTAGTTGGCTTTGGGTGGGTGGTTGGTTGGTTGGTTGTGGATGGCCCGTTGGCTTTGGGTGGGTGGTTGGTTGTTTGGTTGGCCCTAGTTGGCTTTGAGTGGTTGGTTGGTTGGTTGTGGATGGTCCTAGTTGGCTTTGGGTGGGTGGTTGGTTGTTTGGTTGTGGATGGCCCTAGTTGGCTTTGGATGGGTGGGTGGTTGGTTGGTTGGTTGTGGATGGTCCTAATTGGCTTTGGGGGGATGGTTGGTTGGTTGGTTGTGGATGGCCCTAGTTGGCTTTGGGTGGGTGGGTGTTTGTTTGGTTGTGGATGATCCTAGTTGGCTTTGGATGGGTGGGTTGTTGGTTGGTTGGTTGGTTGCTTGTGGATGGCCCTAGTTGGCTTTGGGTGGTTGGTTGGTTGTGGATGGCCCTAGTTGGCTTTGGGTGGTTGGTTGGTTGGTTGTGGATGGCGGTAGTTGGCTTTGGCTGGTTGGTTGGTTGGTTGAGGATGGCCCTAGTTGGCTTCGAGTGGTTGTTTGGTTGGTTGGTTGTGGATGGCCCTAGTTGGCTTTGAGTGGGTGGTTGGTTGGTTGGTTGTGGATGGCCGTAGTTGGCTTTGGGTGGTTGGTTGGTTGGTTGGTTGTGGATGGCCCTAGTTGGTTTTGGGTGTTGGTTGGGTGGTTGGTTGTGGATCGCCCTAGTTGGCTTTGGGTGGTTGGTTGGTTGGTTGTGGATGGCCCTAGTTAGCTTTGGGTGGTTGGTTGGTTGGTTGTGGATGGCGGTAGTTGGCTTTGGCTGGTTGGTTGGTTTGTTGAGGATGGCCCTAGTTGGCTTCGAGTGGTTGGTTGGTTGGTTGGTTGTGGATGGCCCTAGTTGGCTTTGTTTGGGTGGTTGGTTGGTTGGTTGTGGATGGCCCTAGTTAGCTTTGGGTGGTTGGTTGGTTGGTTGTGGATGGCGGTAGTTGGCTTTGGCTGGTTGGTTGGTTTGTTGAGGATGGCCCTACTTGGCTTCGAGTGGTTGGTTGGTTGGTTGGTTGTGGATGCCCATAGTTGGATTTGGGTGGTTGGTTGGTTGGTTGGTTGGTTGTGGATGGCCATAGTTGGATTTGGGTGGTTGGTTGATTGGTTGGTTTGTTGTGGATCGCCCTAGTTGTCTTTGGGTGGTTGGTTGGTTGATTGGTTTGTTGTGGATGGCCCTAGTTGGCTATGGGTGGTTGGTTGGTTGGTTGGTTGTGGATGGCTCTGGTTGGCTTTGGGTGGGTGGGTGGTTGGTTGATTGTTGTGGATGGTCCTAGTTGACTTTGGTTGGGTGGTTGATTGATAGTGGATGGCCCTAGTTGGCTTTGGGTGGGTGGTTGGTTGGTTGTGGATGGCCCTAGTTGGCTTTGTTTGGGTGGTTGGTTGGTTGGTTGTGGATGGCCCTAGTTGGCTTTGGGTGGTTGGTTGGTTGGTTGTGGATGGCCCTAGTTGGCTTTGGGTGGTTGGTTGGTTGGTTGTGGATGGCCCTAGTTGGCTTTGGGTGGTTGATTGGTTGGTTGGTTGGTTGTGGATGGCCATAATTGGATTTGGGTGGTTGGTTGATTGGTTGGTTTGTTGTGGATCGCCCTAGTTGTCTTTGGGTGGTTGGTTGGTTGATTGGTTTGTTGTGGATGGATGGCCCTAGTTGGCTTTGGGTGGTTGGTTGGTTGGTTGGTTGTGGATGGCTCTAGTTGGCTTTGGGTGGGTGGGTGGTTGGTTGGTTGTTGTGGATGGTCCTAGTTGGCTTCGGTTGGGTGGTTGATTGATTGTGGATGGCCCTGGTTAGCTTTGGGTGGGTGGTTGGTTGGTTGTGGATGGCCCTAGTTGGCTTTGGGTGGTTGGTTGGTTGGTTGTGGATGGTCCTAGTTGGCTTTGGGTGGTTGGTTGGCTGTTTGGTTGTGGATGGCCCTAGTTGGCTTTGGATGGGTGGGTGGTTGGTTGGTTGGTTGTGGATGGTCCTAGTTGGCTTTGGGGGGATGGTTGGTTGGTTGGTTGTGGATGGCCCTAGTTGGCTTTGGGTTGGTGGGTGGTTGTTTGGTTGTGGATGATCCTAGTTGGCTTTGGGTGGTTGGTTGGTTGTGGATGGCCCTAGTTGGCTTTGGATGGTTGGTTGGTTGGTTGTGGATGGCCCTAGTTGGCTTTGGGTGGGTGGTTGGTTGGTTGGTTGTGTATGGTCCTAGTTGGCTTTGGATGGGTGGTTGGTTGTTTGGTTGTGGATGGCCCTAGTTGGCTTTGGATGGGTGGGTGGTTGGTTGGTTGGTTGGTTGGTTGCTTGTGGGTGGCCCTAGTTGGCTTTGGGTGGTTGGTTGGTTGTGGATGGCCCTAGTTGGCTTTGGTTGGTTGGTTGGTTGGTTGTGGATGGCGGTAGTTGGCTTTGGCTGGTTGGTTGGTTGGTTGAGGATGGCCCTAGTTGGCTTCGAGTGGTTGTTTGGTTGGTTGGTTGTGGATGGCCCTAGTTGGCTTTGAGTGGGTGGTTGGTTGGTTGGTTGTGGATGGCCGTAGTTGGCTTTGGGTGGTTGGTTGGTTGGTTGGTTTTGGGTGTTGGTTGGGTGGTTGGTTGTGGATCGCCCGAGTTGGCTTTGGGTGGTTGGTTTGTTGGTTGTGGATGGCCCTAGTTAGCTTTGGGTGGTTGGTTGGTTGGTTGTGGATGGCGGTAGTTGGCTTTGGCTGGTTGGTTGGTTTGTTGAGGATGGCCCTAGTTGGCTTCGAGTGGTTGGTTGGTTGGTTGGTTGTGGATGGCCCTAGTTGGCTTTGTTTGGGTGGTTGGTTGGTTGGTTGTGGATGACCCTAGTTGGCTTTGGGTGGTTGGTTGGTTGGTTGTGGATCGCCCTAGTTGGCTTTGGGTGGTTGGTTGGTTGGTTGGTTGTGGATGGCCCTAGTTGGCTTTGGGTGGTTGGTTGGTTGGTTGTGCATGGCCCTAGTTGGCTTTGGATGGGTGGGTGGTTGGTTGGTTGGTTGGTTGGTTGTGGATGGCCATAGTTGGCTTTGGGTGGTTGGTTGGTTGATTGGTTGGTTGTGGATGGCCATAGTTGGATTTGGGTGGTTGGTTGATTGGTTGGTTTGTTGTGGATCGCCCTAGTTGTCTTTGGGTGGTTGGTTGGTTGATCGGTTTGTTGTGGATGGCCCTAGTTGGCTTTGGGTGGTTGGTTGGTTGGTTGTGGATGGCTCTAGTTGGCTTTGGGTGGGTGGGTGGTTGGTTGATTGTTGTGGATGGTCCTAGGTGGCTTTGGTTGGGTGGTTGATTGATTGTGGATGGCCCTAGTTGGCTTTGGGTGGGTGGTTGGTTGGTTGTGGATGGCCCTAGTTGGCTTTGTTTGGGTGGTTGGTTGGTTGGTTGTGGATGGCCCTAGTTGGCTTTGAGTGGTTGGTTGGTTGGTTGTGGATGGCCCTAGTTGGCTTTGGGTGGTTGGTTGGTTGGTTGGTTGTGGATGGCCCTAGTTGGCTTTGGGTGGTTGGTTGGTTGGTTGGTTGGTTGTGGATGGCCATAGTTGGATTTGGGTGGATGGTTGATTGGTTGGTTTGTTGTGGATCGCCCTAGTTGTCTTTGGGTGGTTGGTTGGTTGATTGGTTTGTTGTGGATGGCCCTAGTTGGCTTTGGGTGGTTGGTTGGTTGGTTGGTTGTGGATGGCTCTAGTTGGCTTTGGGTGGGTGGGTGGTTGGTTGATTGTTGTGGATGGTCCTAGTTGGCTTCGGTTGGGTGGTTGATTGATTGTGGATGGCCCTAGTTGGCTTTGGGTGGGTGGTTGGTTGGTTGTGGATGGCCCTAGTTGGCTTTGGGTGGGTGGTTGGTTGTTTGGTTGGCCCTAGTTGGCTTTGGGTGGTTGGTTGGTTGGTTGTGGATGGTCCTAGTTGGCTTTGGGTGGTTGGTTGGCTGTTTGGTTGTGGATGGCCCTAGTTGGCTTTGGATGGGTGGGTGGTTGGTTGGTTGGTTGTGGATGGTCCTAGTTGGCTTTGGGGGGTTGGTTGGTTGTGGATGGCCCTAGTTGGCTTTGGGTGGTTGGTTGGTTGGTTGTGCATGGCCCTAGTTGGCTTTGGGTGGTTGGTTGGTTGGTTGGTTGTGCATGACCCTAGCTTTGGGTGGTTGGTTGGTTGTGGATGGCCCTAGTTGGCTTTGGGTGGTTGGCTGGTTGGTTGTTGATGGCCCTGGTTGGCTTTGGGTGGTTGGTTGGTTGGTTGTGGATGGTCCTAGTTGGCTTTGGGTGGTTGGTTGGTTGTTTGGTTGTGGATGGCCCTAGTTGGCTTTGGATGGGTGGGTGGTTGGTTGGTTGGTTGTGGATGGTCCTAGTTGGCTTTGGGGGGATGGTTGGTTGGTTAGTTGTGGATGGCCCTAGTTGGCTTTGGGTGGGTGGGTGGTTGTTTGGTTGTGGATGATCCTAGTTGGCTTTTGGGTGGTTGGTTGGTTGTGGATGGTCCTAGCCAACTAGGGTTGGCTGGTTGGATGGTTGGTTGTGGATGGCCCTAGTTGGCTTTGGTTAGTTGGTTGGTTGTGGATGGCCCTAGCTGGCTTTGGGTGCGTGGGTGGTTGGTTGGTTGGTTGTGGATGCCCCTAGTTGACTTTGGGTGGTTGGATGGTTGGTTGGTTGGTTGGTTGTGGATGGCCCAAGTTGGATTTGGGTGGTTGGTTGGTTGGTTGGTTGTTTGTGGATGGCCCTAGTTGGCTTTGGGTGGTTGGTTGGTTGGTTGGTTGGGGATGGCCCTAGTTGGTTTTGGGTGGTTGATTGTGGATGGCCCTAGTTGGCTTTGGGTGGGTGGTTGGTTGGTTGGTTGTGGATGGTCCTAGTTGGCTTTGGGTGGGTGGTTGGTTGTTTGGTTGTGGATGGCCCTAGTTGGCTTTGGATGGGTGGGTGGTTAGTTGGTTGGTTGTGGATGGTCCTAGTTGGCTTTGGGTGGGTGGTTGGTTGTTTGGTTGTGGATGGCCCTAGTTGGCTTTGGATGGGTGGGTGGTTGGTTGGTTGGTTGTGGATGGTCCTAGTTGGTTTTGTTGGGATGGTTGGTTGGTTGGTTGTGGATGGCCCTAGTTGGCTTTGGGTGGGTGGGTGGTTGTTTGGTTGGTTGGTTGTGGATGGCTTTGGGTGGTTGGTTGGTTGGTTGTGGATGGCCCTAGTTGGCTTTGGGTGGGTGGTTGGTTGGTTGGTTGTGGATGGTCCTAGTTGGCTTTGGGTGGGTGGTTGGTTGTTTGGTTGTGGATGGCCCTAGTTGGCTTTGGATGGGTGGGTGGTTGGTTGGTTGGTTGTGGATGGTCCTAGTTGGCTTTGGGTGGGTGGTTGTTTGGTTGGTTGTGGATGGCCCTAGTTGACTTTGGATGGGTGGGTGGTTGGTTGGTTGTGGATGATCCTAGTTGGCTTTGGGTGGTTGGTTGGTTGTGGATGGTCCTAGTTGGCTTTGGGTGGTTGGTTGTGGATGGCCCTAGTTGGCTTTGGGTGGTTTGTTGGCTGGTTGGTTGTGGATGGCCCTAGTTGGCTTTGGGTGGTTGGTTGGTTGGTTGTGCATGGCCCTAGTTGGCTTTGGGTGGTTGGTTGGTTGGTTGGTTGGTTGGTTGGTTGGTTGGTTGGTTGTGCATGACCCTAGTTGGCTTTGGGTGGTTGGTTGGTTGGTTGTGGATGGCCCTGGTTGGCTTTTGGTGGTTGGTTGGTTGGTTGTGGATCGCCCTAGTTGGCTATGGGTGGTTGGTCGGTTGGTTGTGGATGGCCCTAGTTGGCTTAGGGTGGCTGGTTGGTTGGTTGTGGATGGCCCTATTTGGCTTTGGGTGGGTGGTTGGTTGGTTGGTTGTGTATGGTCCTAGTTGGCTTTGGGTGGGTGGTTGGTTGTTTGGTTGTGGATGGCCCTAGTTGGCTTTGGATGGGTGGGTGGTTGGTTGGTTGGTTGGTTGGTTGGTTGTGGATGGCCCTAGTTGACTTTGGGTGGTTGGTTGGTTGTGGATGGCCCTAGTTGGCTTTGGGTGGTTGGTTGGTTGGTTGTGGATGGCACTAGTTGGCTTTGGGTGGTTGGTTGGTTGGTTGTGGATGGCGGTAGTTGGCTTTGGCTGGTTGGTTGGTTGGTTGAGGATGGCCCTAGTTGGCTTTGGGTGGGTGGTTGGTTGGTTGGTTGTGTATGGTCCTAGTTGGCTTTGGGTGGTTGGTTGGTTGTGGATGGCCCTAGTTGGCTTTGGGTGGGTGGTTGGTTGGTTGGTTGTGGATGGTCCTAGTTGGCTTTGGGTGGGTGGTTGGTTGTTTGGTTGTGGATGGCCCTAGTTGGCTTTGGATGGGTGGGTGGTTGGTTGGTTGGTTGTGGATGGTCCTAGTTGGCTTTGGGTGGGTGGTTGTTTGGTTGGTTGTGGATGGCCCTAGTTGACTTTGGATGGGTGGGTGGTTGGTTGGTTGTGGATGATCCTAGTTGGCTTTGGGTGGTTGGTTGGTTGTGGATGGCCCTAGTTGGCTTTGGGTGGTTGGTTGTGGATGGCCCTAGTTGGCTTTGGGTGGTTGGTTGGCTGGTTGGTTGTGGATGGCCCTAGTTGGCTTTGGATGGTTGGTTGGTTGGTTGTGCATGGCCCTAGTTGGCTTTGGGTGGTTGGTTGGTTGGTTGGTTGGTTGTGCATGACCCTAGTTGGCTTTGGGTGGTTGGTTGGTTGGTTGTGGATGGCCCTGGTTGGCTTTTGGTGGTTGGTTGGTTGGTTGTGGATGGCCCTAGTTGGCTATGGGTGGTTGGTCGGTTGGTTGTGGATGGCCCTAGTTGGCTTAGGGTGGCTGGTTGGTTGGTTGTGGATGGCCCTAGTTGGCTTTGGGTGGGTGGTTGGTTGGTTGGTTGTGTATGGTCCTAGTTGGCTTTGGGTGGGTGGTTGGTTGTTTGGTTGTGGATGGCCCTAGTTGGCTTTGGATGGGTGGGTGGTTGGTTGGTTGGTTGGTTGGTTGGTTGTGGATGGCCCTAGTTGACTTTGGGTGGTTGGTTGGTTGTGGATGGCCCTAGTTGGCTTTGGGTGGTTGGTTGGTTGGTTGTGGATGGCACTAGTTGGCTTTGGGTGGTTGGTTGGTTGGTTGTGGATGGCGGTAGTTGGCTTTGGCTGGTTGGTTGGTTGGTTGAGGATGGCCCTAGTTGGCTTCGAGTGGTTGTTTGGTTGGTTGGTTGTGGATGGCCCTAGTTGGCTTTGAGTGGGTGGTTGGTTGGTTGGTTGTGGATGGCCGTAGTTGGGTTGGTTGTGGATGGCCCTAGTTGGCTTTGGTTAGTTGGTTGGTTGTGGATGACCCTAGCTGGCTTTGGGTGCATGGGTGGTTGGTTGGTTGGTTGTGGATGCCCCTAGTTGAATTTGGGTGGTTGGATGGTTGGTTGGTTGGTTGGTTGTGGATTGCCCTAGTTGGATTTGGGTGGTTGGTTGGTTCGTTGGTTGTTTGTGGATGGCCCTAGTTGGCTTTGGGTGGTTGGTTGGTTGGTTGGTTGTGGATGGCCCTAGTTGGCTTTGGGTGGTTGCTTGGTTGGTTGATTGTGGATGGCCCTAGTTGGCTTTGGGTGGTTGGTTGGTTGGTTGGTTGTGGATGGCCCTAGTTGGCTTTGGGCGGTTGGTTGGTTGTGCATGGCCCTAGTTGGCTTTGGGTGGTTGGTTGGTTGGTTGTGGATGGTCCTAGTTGGCTTTGGGTGGGTGGTTGTTTGGTTGGTTGTGGATGGCCCTAGTTGACTTTGGATGGGTGGGTGGTTGGTTGGTTGTGGATGATCCTAGTTGGCTTTGGGTGGTTGGTTGGTTGTGGATGGCCCTAGTTGGCTTTGGGTGGTTGGTTGTGGATGGCCCTAGTTGGCTTTGGGTGGTTGGTTGGCTGCTTGGTTGTGGATGGCCCTAGTTGGCTTTGGGTGGTTGGTTGGTTGGTTGTGCATGGCCCTAGTTGGCTTTGGGTGGTTGGTTGGTTGGTTGGTTGGTTGGTTGTGCATGACCCTAGTTGTCTTTAGGTGGTTGGTTGGTTGGTTGTGGATGGCCCTGGTTGGCTTTTGGTGGTTGGTTGGTTGGTTGTGGATGGCCCTAGTTGGCTATGGGTGGTTGGTCGGTTGGTTGTGGATGGCCCTAGTTGGCTTAGGGTGGCTGGTTGGTTGGCTGTGGATGGCCCTAGTTGGCTTTGGGTGGGTGGTTGGTTGGTTGGTTGTGTATGGTCCTAGTTGGCTTTGGGTGGGTGGTTGGTTGTTTGGTTGTGGATGGCCCTAGTTGGCTTTGGATGGGTGGGTGGTTGGTTGGTTGGCTGGTTGGTTGTGGATGGCCCTAGTTGGCTTTGGGTGGTTGGTTGGTTGTGGATGGCCCTAGTTGGCTTTGGGTGGGTGGTTGGTTGGTTGGTTGTGTATGGTCCTAGTTGGCTTTGGTTGGTTGGTTGTGGATGGCGGTAGTTGGCTTTGGCTGGTTGGTTGGTTGGTTGAGGATGGCCCTAGTTGGCTTTGGGTGGGTGGTTGGTTGGTTGGTTGTGTATGGTCCTAGTTGGCTTCGGGTGGTTGGTTGGTTGGTTGGTTGGTTGTGGATGGTCCTAGTTGGCTTTGGGTGGTTGGTTGGTTGTTTGGTTGTGGATGGCCCTAGTTGGCTTTGGATGGGTGGGTGGTTGGTTGGTTGGTTGTGGATGGTCCTAGTTGGCTTTGGGGGGTTGGTTGGTTGGTTGATTGTGGATGGCCCTAGTTGGCTTTGGGTGGATGGTTGGTTGTTTGGTTGTGGATGATCCTAGTTGGCTTTGGGTGGTTGGTTGGTTGTGGATGGCCCTAGCCAACTAGGGTTGGCTGGTTGGATGGTTGGTTGTGGATGGCCCTAGTTGGCTTTGGTTAGTTGGTTGGTTGTGGATGACCCTAGCTGGCTTTGGGTGCGTGGGTTGTTGGTTGGTTGGTTGTGGATGCCCCTAGTTGACTTTGGGTGGTTGGATGGTTGGTTGGTTGGTTGGTTGTGGATGGCCCTAGTTGGATTTGGGTGGTTGGTTGGTTCGTTGGTTGTTTGTGGATGGCCCTAGTTGGCTTTGGGTGGTTGGTTGGTTGGTTGGTTGTGGATGGCCCTAGTTGGTTTTGGGTTTTTGGTTGGGTGGTTTGTTGTGGATCGCCCTAGTTGGATTTGGGTGGTTGGTTGGTTGGTTGTGGATGGCCCTAGTTGGCTTTGGCTGGTTGGTTGGTTTGTTGAGGATGGCCCTAGTTGGCTTCGAGTGGTTGGTTGGTTGGTTGGTTGGTTGTGGATGGCCCTAGTTGGCTTTGTTTGGGTGGTTGGTTGGTTGGTTATGGATGGCCCTAGTTGGCTTTGGGTGGTTGGTTGGTTGGTTGTGGATCGCCCTAGTTGGATTTGGGTGGTTGGTTGGTTGGTTGGTTGTGGATGGCCCTAGTTGGCTTTGGGAGGGTGGTTGGTTGCTTGGTTGGTTGTGGATGGCCCTAGTTGGCTTTGTGTGGTTGGTTGGTTGGTTGTGCATGGCCCTAGTTGGCTTTGGATGGGTGGGTGGTTGGTTGGTTGGTTGGTTGGTTGTGGATGGCCCTAGTTGGCTTTGGGTGGTTGGTTGGTTGGTTGATTGGTTGTGGATGGCCATAGTTGGATTTGGGTGGTTGGTTGATTGGTTGGTTTGTTGTGGATCGCCCTAGTTGGCTTCGGGTGGTTGGTTGGTTGATTGGTTTGTTGTGAATGGCCCTAGTTGGCTTCGGGTGGTTGGTTGGTTGGTTGGTTGTGGATGGCTCTAGTTGGTTTTGGGTGGGTGGGTGGTTGGTTGATTGTTGAGGATGGTCCTAGTTGGCTTTGGTTGGGTGGTTGATTGATTGTGGATGGCCCTAGTTGGCTTTGGGTGGGTGGGTGGTTGGTTGGTTGTGGATGGCCCTAGTTGGCTTTGGGTGGGTGGTTGGTTGTTTGGTTGGCCCTAGTTGGCTTTGGGTGGTTGGTTGTTTGGTTGTGGATGGCCCTAGTTGGCTTTGGATGGGTGGGTGGTTGGTTGGTTGGTTGTGGATGGTCCTAGTTGGCTTTGGGGGGATGGTTGGTTGGTTGGTTGTGGATGGCCCTAGTTGGCTTTGGGTGGGTGGGTGGTTGTTTGGTTGTGGATGATCCTAGTTGGCTTTGGGTGGTTGGTTGGTTGTGGATGGCCCTAGTTGGCTTTGGGTGGTTGGTTGGTTGGTTGTGGATGGCCCTAGTTGGCTTTGCGTGGGTGGTTGGTTGGTTGGTTGTGGATGGTCCTAGTTGGCTTTGGGTGGGTGGTTGGTTGTTTGGTTGTGGATGGCCCTAGTTGGCTTTGGATGGGTAGATGGTTAGTTGGTTGGTTGTGGATGGTCCTAGTTGGCTTTGGGTGGGTGGTTGGTTGTTTGGTTGTGGATGGCCCTAGTTGGCTTTGGATGGGTGGGTGGTTGGTTGGTTGGTTGTGGATGGTCCTAGTTGGTTTTGGGGGGATGGTTGGTTGGTTGGTTGTGGATGGCCCTAGTTGGCTTTGGGTGGGTGGGTGGTTGTTTGGTTGGTTGGTTGTGGATGGCTTTGGGTGGTTGGTTGGTTGGTTGTGGATGGCCCTAGTTGGCTTTGGGTGGGTGGTTGGTTGGTTGGTTGTGGATGGTCCTAGTTGGCTTTGGGTGGGTGGTTGGTTGTTTGGTTGTGGATGGCCCTAGTTGGCTTTGGATGGGTGGGTGGTTGGTTGGTTGTGGATGGTCCTAGTTGGCTTTGGGTTGGTGGTTGTTTGGTTGGTTGTGGATGGCCCTAGTTGGCTTTGGATGGGTGGGTGGTTGGTTGGTTGTGGATGATCCTAGTAGGCTTTGGGTGGTTGGTTGGTTGTGGATGGCCCTAGTTGGCTTTGGGTGGTTGGTTGTGGATGGCCCTAGTTGGCTTTGGGTGGTTGGTTGGCTGGTTGCAGTGGCCCTAACTTTCGCGTTGTGGTGGATTGGCCCTAACTTTCGCATTGTGGTGGATTGGCCCTAACTTTCGCATTGTGGTGGGTTGGCCCTAACTTTCGCATTGTGGTGGAGTGGCCCTAACTTTGGCATTGTGGTTGATTGGCCCTAACTTTCGCATTGTGGTGTAGTGGCCCTAACTTTCGCATTGTGGTGGATTGGCCCTAACTTTCGCATTGTGGTGGAGTGGCCCTAACTTTCGCATTGTGGTGGATTGGCGCCAACTTTCGCATTGTGGTGGAGTGGCCCCAACTTTCGCATTGTGGTGGAGTGGCCCTAGTTGGCTTTGATTGGTTGGTTGGTTGGTTGGTTGGTTGTGGATGACCATAGTTGGCTTTGAGTGGTTGGTTTGTTGTGGATGGCCCTAGGTGGCTTTGGGTGGTTGATTGGTTGATTGGTTTGTTGTGGATGGCCCTTGTTGGCTTTGGGTGGGTGGGTGGTTGGTTGGTTGATTGTTGTGGATGGTCCTAGTTGGCTTTGGTTGGGTGGTTGGTTGGTTGGTTGTGGATGGCCCTAGTTGGCTTTGGGTGGTTGGGTGGTTGGGTGGTTGGGTGGTTGGTTGTGGGTGGCCCTAGTTGGCTTTGGGTGGTTGGTTGGTTGGTTGGTTGTGGATGGCCCCAGTTGGCTTTGGTTGGTTGGTTGGTTGTGGATGGCCCTAGTTGGCTTTGGGTGGTTGGTTGGTTGTGGATGGCCCTAGTTGGATTTGTGTGGGTGGTTGGTTGCTTGGTTGTAGATGGCCCTAGTTGGCTTTGGGTGGGTGGTTGGTTGGTTGTGGATGGCCCTAGTTGGCTTTGTGTGGTTGGTTGGTTGTGGATGGCCCTAGTTGGCTTTGGGTGGCTGGTTGGTTGGTTGTTTGTGGATGGTCCTAGTTGGCTTTGGTTGGGTGGTTGGTTGGTTGGTTGTGGATGGCCCTAGTTGGCTTTGGTTGGTTGGTTGGTTGGTTGGTTGTGGATGGCCATAGTTGGCTTTGAGTAGTTGGTTGGTTGGTTGGTTTGTTGTGGATGGCCCTAGGTGGCTTTGGGTGGTTGATTGGTTGATTGGTTTGTTGTGGATGGCCCTAGTTGGCTTTGGGTGGGTGGGTGGTTGGTTGATTGTTGTGGATGGTCGTAGTTGGCTTTGGTTGGGTGATTGGTTGGTTGGTTGTGGATGGCCCTAGTTGACTTTGGGTGGGTGGGTGGTTGGTTGATTGTTGTGGATGGTCCTAGTTGGCTTTGGTTGGGTGGTTGGTTGATTGATTGTGGATGGCCCTAGTTGGCTTTGGGTGGGTGGTTGGGTGGTTGGTTGTGGATGGCCCTAGTTGGCTTTGGGTGGGTGGTTGGTTGTGGATGGCCCAAGTTGGCTCTGGGTGGTTGGATGGTTGGATGTGGATGGCCCTAGTTGGCTTTGGGTGATTGGTTGGTTGAGTGGTTGTGAATGGTGCTAGTTGGCTTTGGGTGGGTGATTGGTTGCTCGGTTGGTTGTGGATGGCCAGTTGGCTTTGGGTGGTTGGTTGGTTGGTTGGTTGTGGATGGCCCTACTTGACTTCGGGTGGTTGATTGGTTGATTGATTGTGGATGGCCCTAGCTGGCTTTGGGTGGTTGTTTGGTTGGTTGGTTGGTTGTGGAGTGGCCCTAACTTTCGCATTGTAGTGGATTGGCCCCAACTTTCGCATTGTGGTGGAGTGGCCCCAACTTTCGCATTGTGGTGGAGTGGCCCTAACTTTCGCATTGTAGTGGATTGGCCCTAACTTTCGCATTGTGGTGGATTGGCCCTAACTTTCGCATTGTGGTGGAGTGGCCCTAACTTTCGCATTGTGGTGGAGTGGCCCTAACTTTCGCATTGTGGTGGAGTGGCCCTAACTTTCGCATTGTGGTGGAGTGGCCCTAACTTTCGCATTGTGGTGGATTGGCCCTAACTTTCGCATTGTGGTGGATTGGCCCTAACTTTCGCATTGTGGTGGAGTGGCCCTAACTTTCGCATTGTGGTGGAGTGGCCCCAACTTTCGCATTGTGGTGGAGTGGCCCTAGTTGGCTTTGATTGGTTGGTTGGTTGGTTGGTTGTGGATGGCCATAGTTGGCTTTGAGTGGTTGGTTGGTTGGTTGGTTGGTTTGTTGTGGATGGCCCTAGGTGGCTTTGGGTGGTTGATTGGCTGATTGGTTTGTTGTGGATGGCCCTAGTTGGCTTTGGGTGGGTGGGTGGTTGGTTGGTTGATTGTTGTGGATGGTCCTAGTTGGCTTTGGTTGGGTGGTTGGTTGGTTGGTTGTGGATGGCCCTAGTTGGCTTTGGGTGGTTGGGTGGTTGGTTGGTTGGTTGTGGATGGCCCTAGTTGGCTTTGGGTGGTTGGTTGGTTGGTTGTGGATGGCCCTAGTTGGCTTTGGTTGGTTGGTTGGTTGTGGATGGCCCTAGTTGGCTTTGGGTGGTTGGTTGGTTGTGGATGGCCCTAGTTGGATTAGTGTGGGTGGTTGGTTGCTTGGTTGTGGATGGCCCTAGTTGGCTTTGGGTGGGTGGTTGGTTGGTTGTGGATGGCCCTAGTTGGCTTTGTGTGGTTGGTTGGTTGTGGATGGCCCTAGTTGGCTTTGGGTGGCTGGTTGGTTGGTTGTTTGTGGATGGTCCTAGTTGGCTTTGGTTGGGTGGTTGGTTGGTTGGTTGTGGATGGCCCTAGTTGGCTTTGGTTGGTTGGTTGGTTGGTTGG
The DNA here is from genome assembly GCA_036873755.1 of Hanleya hanleyi. NCBI lineage: Eukaryota > Metazoa > Mollusca > Polyplacophora > Lepidopleurida > Hanleyidae > Hanleya > Hanleya hanleyi. The sequence goes on along the minus strand of JAVTVY010050199.1, from coordinate 85,118 downwards.
TTGGTTGGTTGTGGATGGCCATAGTTGGCTTTGAGTAGTTGGTTGGTTGGTTTGTTGTGGATGGCCCTAGGTGGCTTTGGGTGGTTGATTGGTTGATTGGTTTGTTGTGGATGGCCCTAGTTGGCTTTGGGTGGGTGGGTGGTTGGTTGATTGTTGTGGATGGTCGTAGTTGGCTTTGGTTGGGTGATTGGTTGGTTGGTTGTGGATGGCCCTAGTTGACTTTGGGTGGGTGGGTGGTTGGTTGATTGTTGTGGATGGTCCTAGTTGGCTTTGGTTGGGTGGTTGGTTGATTGATTGTGGATGGCCCTAGTTGGCTTTGGGTGGGTGGTTGGGTGGTTGGTTGTGGATGGCCCTAGTTGGCTTTGGGTGGGTGGTTGGTTGTGGATGGCCCAAGTTGGCTCTGGGTGGTTGGATGGTTGGATGTGGATGGCCCTAGTTGGCTTTGGGTGATTGGTTGGTTGAGTGGTTGTGAATGGTGCTAGTTGGCTTTGGGTGGGTGATTGGTTGCTCGGTTGGTTGTGGATGGCCAGTTGGCTTTGGGTGGTTGGTTGGTTGGTTGGTTGTGGATGGCCCTACTTGACTTCGGGTGGTTGATTGGTTGATTGATTGTGGATGGCCCTAGCTGGCTTTGGGTGGTTGTTTGGTTGGTTGGTTGGTTGTGGAGTGGCCCTAACTTTCGCATTGTGGTGGAGTGGCCCTAACTTTCGCATTGTGGTGGATTGGCGCCAACTTTCGCATTGTGGTGGAGTGGCCCCAACTTTCGCATTGTGGTGGAGTGGCCCTAGTTGGCTTTGATTGGTTGGTTGGTTGGTTGGTTGGTTGTGGATGGCCATAGTTGGCTTTGAGTGGTTGGTTTGTTGTGGATGGCCCTAGGTGGCTTTGGGTGGTTGATTGGTTGATTGGTTTGTTGTGGATGGCCCTTTGGGTGGTTGATTGGTTGATTGGTTTGTTGTGGATGGCCCTAGTTGGCTTTGGGTGGGTGGGTGGTTGGTTGGTTGATTGTTGTGGATGGTCCTAGTTGGCTTTGGTTGGGTGGTTGGTTGGTTGGTTGTGGATGGCCCTAGTTGGCTTTGGGTGGTTGGGTGGTTGGTTGGTTGGTTGTGGATGGCCCTAGTTGGCTTTGGGTGGTTGGTTGGTTGGTTGGTTGTGGATGGCCCTAGTTGGCTTTGGTTGGTTGGTTGGTTGTGGATGGCCCTAGTTGGCTTTGGGTGGTTGGTTGGTTGTGGATGGCCCTAGTTGGATTTGTGTGGGTGGTTGGTTGCTTGGTTGTAGATGGCCCTAGTTGGCTTTGGGTGGGTGGTTGGTTGGTTGTGGATGGCCCTAGTTGGCTTTGTGTGGTTGGTTGGTTGTGGATGGCCCTAGTTGGCTTTGGGTGGCTGGTTGGTTGGTTGTTTGTGGATGGTCCTAGTTGGCTTTGGTTGGGTGGTTGGTTGGTTGGTTGTGGATGGCCCTAGTTGGCTTTGGTTGGTTGGTTGGTTGGTTGGTTGTGGATGGCCATAGTTGGCTTTGAGTAGTTGGTTGGTTGGTTGGTTTGTTGTGGATGGCCCTAGGTGGCTTTGGGTGGTTGATTGGTTGATTGGTTTGTTGTGGATGGCCCTAGTTGGCTTTGGGTGGGTGGGTGGGTGGTTGGTTGATTGTTGTGGATGGTCGTAGTTGGCTTTGGTTGGGTGATTGGTTGGTTGGTTGTGGATGGCCCTAGTTGACTTTGGGTGGGTGGGTGGTTGGTTGATTGTTGTGGATGGTCCTAGTTGGCTTTGGTTGGGTGGTTGGTTGATTGATTGTGGATGGCCCTAGTTGGCTTTGGGTGGGTGGTTGGGTGGTTGGTTGTGGATGGCCCTAGTTGGCTTTGGGTGGGTGGTTGGTTGTGGATGGCCCAAGTTGGCTCTGGGTGGTTGGATGGTTGGATGTGGATGGCCCTAGTTGGCTTTGGGTGATTGGTTGGTTGAGTGGTTGTGAATGGTGCTAGTTGGCTTTGGGTGGGTGATTGGTTGCTCGGTTGGTTGTGGATGGCCAGTTGGCTTTGGGTGGTTGGTTGGTTGGTTGGTTGTGGATGGCCCTACTTGACTTCGGGTGGTTGATTGGTTGATTGATTGTGGATGGCCCTAGCTGGCTTTGGGTGGTTGTTTGGTTGGTTGGTTGGTTGTGGAGTGGCCCTAACTTTCGCATTGTAGTGGATTGGCCCCAACTTTCGCATTGTGGTGGAGTGGCCCCAACTTTCGCATTGTGGTGGAGTGGCCCTAACTTTCGCATTGTAGTGGATTGGCCCTAACTTTCGCATTGTGGTGGATTGGCCCTAACTTTCGCATTGTGGTGGAGTGGCCCTAACTTTCGCATTGTGGTGGAGTGGCCCTAACTTTCGCATTGTGGTGGAGTGGCCCTAACTTTCGCATTGTGGTGGAGTGGCCCTAACTTTCGCATTGTGGTGGATTGGCCCTAACTTTCGCATTGTGGTGGATTGGCCCTAACTTTCGCATTGTGGTGGAGTGGCCCTAACTTTCGCATTGTGGTGGAGTGGCCCCAACTTTCGCATTGTGGTGGAGTGGCCCTAGTTGGCTTTGATTGGTTGGTTGGTTGGTTGGTTGGTTGTGGATGGCCATAGTTGGCTTTGAGTGGTTGGTTGGTTGGTTGGTTGGTTTGTTGTGGATGGCCCTAGGTGGCTTTGGGTGGTTGATTGGTTGATTGGTTTGTTGTGGATGGCCCTAGTTGGCTTTGGGTGGGTGGGTGGTTGGTTGGTTGATTGTTGTGGATGGTCCTAGTTGGCTTTGGTTGGGTGGTTGGTTGGTTGGTTGTGGATGGCCCTAGTTGGCTTTGGGTGGTTGGGTGGTTGGTTGGTTGGTTGTGGATGGCCCTAGTTGGCTTTGGGTGGTTGGTTGGTTGGTTGGTTGTGGATGGCCCTAGTTGGCTTTGGTTGGTTGGTTGGTTGTGGATGGCCCTAGTTGGCTTTGGGTGGTTGGTTGGTTGTGGATGGCCCTAGTTGGATTTGTGTGGGTGGTTGGTTGCTTGGTTGTAGATGGCCCTAGTTGGCTTTGGGTGGGTGGTTGGTTGGTTGTGGATGGCCCTAGTTGGCTTTGTGTGGTTGGTTGGTTGTGGATGGCCCTAGTTGGCTTTGGGTGGCTGGTTGGTTGGTTGTTTGTGGATGGTCCTAGTTGGCTTTGGTTGGGTGGTTGGTTGGTTGGTTGTGGATGGCCCTAGTTGGCTTTGGTTGGTTGGTTGGTTGGTTGGTTGGTTGGTTGTGGATGGCCATAGTTGGCTTTGAGTAGTTGGTTGGTTGGTTTGTTGTGGATGGCCCTAGGTGGCTTTGGGTGGTTGATTGGTTGATTGGTTTGTTGTGGATGGCCCTAGTTGGCTTTGGGTGGGTGGGTGGTTGGTTGATTGTTGTGGATGGTCGTAGTTGGCTTTGGTTGGGTGGTTGGTTGGTTGGTTGTGGATGGCCCTAGTTGACTTTGGGTGGGTGGGTGGTTGGTTGATTGTTGTGGATGGTCCTAGTAGGCTTTGGTTGGGTGGTTGGTTGATTGATTGTGGATGGCCCTAGTTGGCTTTGGGTGGGTGGTTGGGTGGTTGGTTGTGGATGGCCCTAGTTGGCTTTTGGGTGGGTGGTTGGTTGTGGATGGCCCAAGTTGGCTCTGGGTGGTTGGATGGTTGGATGTGGATGGCCCTAGTTGGCTTTGGGTGATTGGTTGGTTGAGTGGTTGTGAATGGTGCTAGTTGGCTTTGGGTGGGTGATTGGTTGCTCGGTTGGTTGTGGATGGCCAGTTGGCTTTGGGTGGTTGGTTGGTTGGTTGGTTGTGGATGGCCCTACTTGACTTCGGGTGGTTGATTGGTTGATTGATTGTGGATGGCCCTAGCTGGCTTTGGGTGGTTGTTTGGTTGGTTGGTTGGTTGTGGAGTGGCCCTAACTTTCGCATTGTAGTGGATTGGCCCCAACTTTCGCATTGTGGTGGAGTGGCCCCAACTTTCGCATTGTGGTGGAGTGGCCCTAACTTTCGCATTGTAGTGGATTGGCCCTAACTTTCGCATTGTGGTGGATTGGCCCTAACTTTCGCATTGTGGTGGAGTGGACCTGACTTTCGCATTGTGGTGGAGTGGCCCTAACTTTCGCATTGTGGTGGAGTGGCCCTAACTTTCGCATTGAGGTGGAGTGGCACTAACTTTCGCATTGTGGTGGATTGGCCCTAACTTTCGCATTGTGGTGGATTGGCCCTAACTTTCGCATTGTGGTGGAGTGGCCCTAACTTTCGCATTGTGGTGGAGTGGCCCCAACTTTCGCATTGTGGTGGAGTGGCCCTAGTTGGCTTTGATTGGTTGGTTGGTTGGTTGGTTGTGGATGGCCATAGTTGGCTTTGAGTGGTTGGTTGGTTGGTTGGTTGGTTTGTTGTGGATGGCCCTAGGTGGCTTTGGGTGGTTGATTGGCTGATTGGTTTGTTGTGGATGGCCCTAGTTGGCTTTGGGTGGGTGGGTGGTTGGTTGGTTGATTGTTGTGGATGGTCCTAGTTGGCTTTGGTTGGGTGGTTGGTTGGTTGGTTGTGGATGGCCCTAGTTGGCTTTGGGTGGTTGGGTGGTTGGTTGGTTGGTTGTGGATGGCCCTAGTTGGCTTTGGGTGGTTGGTTGGTTGGTTGGTTGTGGATGGCCCTAGTTGGCTTTGGTTGGTTGGTTGGTTGTGGATGGCCCTAGTTGGCTTTGGGTGGTTGGTTGGTTGTGGATGGCCCTAGTTGGATTAGTGTGGGTGGTTGGTTGCTTGGTTGTGGATGGCCCTAGTTGGCTTTGGGTGGGTGGTTGGTTGGTTGTGGATGGCCCTAGTTGGCTTTGTGTGGTTGGTTGGTTGTGGATGGCCCTAGTTGGCTTTGGGTGGCTGGTTGGTTGGTTGTTTGTGGATGGTCCTAGTTGGCTTTGGTTGGGTGGTTGGTTGGTTGGTTGTGGATGGCCCTAGTTGGCTTTGGTTGGTTGGTTGGTTGGTTGGTTGTGGATGGCCCTAGTTGGCTTTGGGAGGGTGGTTGGTTGCTTGGTTGGTTGTGGATGGCCCTAGTTGGCTTTGTGTGGTTGGTTGGTTGGTTGTGCATGGCCCTAGTTGGCTTTGGATGGGTGGGTGGTTGGTTGGTTGGTTGGTTGGTTGTGGATGGCCCTAGTTGGCTTTGGGTGGTTGGTTGGTTGGTTGTTGGTTGTGGATGGCCATAGTTGGATTTGGGTGGTTGGTTGATTGGTTGGTTTGTTGTGGATCGCCCTAGTTGGCTTCGGGTGGTTGGTTGGTTGATTGGTTTGTTGTGAATGGCCCTAGTTGGCTTCGGGTGGTTGGTTGGTTGGTTGGTTGTGGATGGCTCTAGTTGGTTTTGGGTGGGTGGGTGGTTGGTTGATTGTTGAGGATGGTCCTAGTTGGCTTTGGTTGGGTGGTTGATTGATTGTGGATGGCCCTAGTTGGCTTTGGGTGGGTGGGTGGTTGGTTGGTTGTGGATGGCCCTAGTTGGCTTTGGGTGGGTGGTTGGTTGTTTGGTTGGCCCTAGTTGGCTTTGGGTGGTTGGTTGTTTGGTTGTGGATGGCCCTAGTTGGCTTTGGATGGGTGGGTGGTTGGTTGGTTGGTTGTGGATGGTCCTAGTTGGCTTTGGGGGGATGGTTGGTTGGTTGGTTGTGGATGGCCCTAGTTGGCTTTGGGTGGGTGGGTGGTTGTTTGGTTGTGGATGATCCTAGTTGGCTTTGGGTGGTTGGTTGGTTGTGGATGGCCCTAGTTGGCTTTGGGTGGTTGGTTGGTTGGTTGTGGATGGCCCTAGTTGGCTTTGGATGGGTGGGTGGTTAGTTGGTTGGTTGTGGATGGCCCTAGTTGGCTTTGGATGGGTAGATGGTTAGTTGGTTGGTTGTGGATGGTCCTAGTTGGCTTTGGGTGGGTGGTTGGTTGTTTGGTTGTGGATGGCCCTAGTTGGCTTTGGATGGGTGGGTGGTTGGTTGGTTGGTTGTGGATGGTCCTAGTTGGTTTTGGGGGATGGTTGGTTGGTTGGTTGTGGATGGCCCTAGTTGGCTTTGGGTGGGTGGGTGGTTGTTTGGTTGGTTGGTTGTGGATGGCTTTGGGTGGTTGGTTGGTTGGTTGTGGATGGCCCTAGTTGGCTTTGGGTGGGTGGTTGGTTGGTTGGTTGTGGATGGTCCTAGTTGGCTTTGGGTGGGTGGTTGGTTGTTTGGTTGTGGATTGCCCTAGTTGGCTTTGGATGGGTGGGTGGTTGGTTGGTTGTGGATGGTCCTAGTTGGCTTTGGGTTGGTGGTTGTTTGGTTGGTTGTGGATGGCCCTAGTTGGCTTTGGATGGGTGGGTGGTTGGTTGGTTGTGGATGATCCTAGTAGGCTTTGGGTGGTTGGTTGGTTGTGGATGGCCCTAGTTGGCTTTGGGTGGTTGGTTGTGGATGGCCCTAGTTGGCTTTGGGTGGTTGGTTGGCTGGTTGCAGTGGCCCTAACTTTCGCGTTGTGGTGGATTGGCCCTAACTTTCGCATTGTGGTGGATTGGCCCTAACTTTCGCATTGTGGTGGGTTGGCCCTAACTTTCGCATTGTGGTGGAGTGGCCCTAACTTTGGCATTGTGGTTGATTGGCCCTAACTTTCGCATTGTGGTGTAGTGGCCCTAACTTTCGCATTGTGGTGGATTGGCCCTAACTTTCGCATTGTGGTGGAGTGGCCCTAACTTTCGCATTGTGGTGGATTGGCGCCAACTTTCGCATTGTGGTGGAGTGGCCCCAACTTTCGCATTGTGGTGGAGTGGCCCTAGTTGGCTTTGATTGGTTGGTTGGTTGGTTGGTTGGTTGTGGATGACCATAGTTGGCTTTGAGTGGTTGGTTTGTTGTGGATGGCCCTAGGTGGCTTTGGGTGGTTGATTGGTTGATTGGTTTGTTGTGGATGGCCCTTGTTGGCTTTGGGTGGGTGGGTGGTTGGTTGGTTGATTGTTGTGGATGGTCCTAGTTGGCTTTGGTTGGGTGGTTGGTTGGTTGGTTGTGGATGGCCCTAGTTGGCTTTGGGTGGTTGGGTGGTTGGGTGGTTGGGTGGTTGGTTGTGGGTGGCCCTAGTTGGCTTTGGGTGGTTGGTTGGTTGGTTGGTTGTGGATGGCCCCAGTTGGCTTTGGTTGGTTGGTTGGTTGTGGATGGCCCTAGTTGGCTTTGGGTGGTTGGTTGGTTGTGGATGGCCCTAGTTGGATTTGTGTGGGTGGTTGGTTGCTTGGTTGTAGATGGCCCTAGTTGGCTTTGGGTGGGTGGTTGGTTGGTTGTGGATGGCCCTAGTTGGCTTTGTGTGGTTGGTTGGTTGTGGATGGCCCTAGTTGGCTTTGGGTGGCTGGTTGGTTGGTTGTTTGTGGATGGTCCTAGTTGGCTTTGGTTGGGTGGTTGGTTGGTTGGTTGTGGATGGCCCTAGTTGGCTTTGGTTGGTTGGTTGGTTGGTTGGTTGTGGATGGCCATAGTTGGCTTTGAGTAGTTGGTTGGTTGGTTGGTTTGTTGTGGATGGCCCTAGGTGGCTTTGGGTGGTTGATTGGTTGATTGGTTTGTTGTGGATGGCCCTAGTTGGCTTTGGGTGGGTGGGTGGTTGGTTGATTGTTGTGGATGGTCGTAGTTGGCTTTGGTTGGGTGATTGGTTGGTTGGTTGTGGATGGCCCTAGTTGACTTTGGGTGGGTGGGTGGTTGGTTGATTGTTGTGGATGGTCCTAGTTGGCTTTGGTTGGGTGGTTGGTTGATTGATTGTGGATGGCCCTAGTTGGCTTTGGGTGGGTGGTTGGGTGGTTGGTTGTGGATGGCCCTAGTTGGCTTTGGGTGGGTGGTTGGTTGTGGATGGCCCAAGTTGGCTCTGGGTGGTTGGATGGTTGGATGTGGATGGCCCTAGTTGGCTTTGGGTGATTGGTTGGTTGAGTGGTTGTGAATGGTGCTAGTTGGCTTTGGGTGGGTGATTGGTTGCTCGGTTGGTTGTGGATGGCCAGTTGGCTTTGGGTGGTTGGTTGGTTGGTTGGTTGTGGATGGCCCTACTTGGCTTCGGGTGGTTGATTGGTTGATTGATTGTGGATGGCCCTAGCTGGCTTTGGGTGGTTGTTTGGTTGGTTGGTTGGTTGTGGAGTGGCCCTAACTTTCGCATTGTAGTGGATTGGCCCCAACTTTCGCATTGTGGTGGAGTGGCCCCAACTTTCGCATTGTGGTGGAGTGGCCCTAACTTTCGCATTGTAGTGGATTGGCCCTAACTTTCGCATTGTGGTGGATTGGCCCTAACTTTCGCATTGTGGTGGAGTGGCCCTAACTTTCGCATTGTGGTGGAGTGGCCCTAACTTTCGCATTGTGGTGGAGTGGCCCTAACTTTCGCATTGTGGTGGAGTGGCCCTAACTTTCGCATTGTGGTGGATTGGCCCTAACTTTCGCATTGTGGTGGATTGGCCCTAACTTTCGCATTGTGGTGGAGTGGCCCTAACTTTCGCATTGTGGTGGAGTGGCCCCAACTTTCGCATTGTGGTGGAGTGGCCCTAGTTGGCTTTGATTGGTTGGTTGGTTGGTTGGTTGTGGATGGCCATAGTTGGCTTTGAGTGGTTGGTTGGTTGGTTGGTTGGTTTGTTGTGGATGGCCCTAGGTGGCTTTGGGTGGTTGATTGGCTGATTGGTTTGTTGTGGATGGCCCTAGTTGGCTTTGGGTGGGTGGGTGGTTGGTTGGTTGATTGTTGTGGATGGTCCTAGTTGGCTTTGGTTGGGTGGTTGGTTGGTTGGTTGTGGATGGCCCTAGTTGGCTTTGGGTGGTTGGGTGGTTGGTTGGTTGGTTGTGGATGGCCCTAGTTGGCTTTGGGTGGTTGGTTGGTTGGTTGTGGATGGCCCTAGTTGGCTTTGGTTGGTTGGTTGGTTGTGGATGGCCCTAGTTGGCTTTGGGTGGTTGGTTGGTTGTGGATGGCCCTAGTTGGATTAGTGTGGGTGGTTGGTTGCTTGGTTGTGGATGGCCCTAGTTGGCTTTGGGTGGGTGGTTGGTTGGTTGTGGATGGCCCTAGTTGGCTTTGTGTGGTTGGTTGGTTGTGGATGGCCCTAGTTGGCTTTGGGTGGCTGGTTGGTTGGTTGTTTGTGGATGGTCCTAGTTGGCTTTGGTTGGGTGGTTGGTTGGTTGGTTGTGGATGGCCCTAGTTGGCTTTGGTTGGTTGGTTGGTTGGTTGGTTGTGGATGGCCATAGTTGGCTTTGAGTGGTTGGTTGGTTGGTTGGTTTGTTGTGGATGGCCCTAGGTGGCTTTGGGTGGTTGATTGGTTGATTGGTTTGTTGTGGATGGCCCTAGTTGGCTTTGGGTGGTTGGTTGGTTGGTTGATTGTTGTGGATGGTCGTAGTTGGCTTTGGTTGGGTGATTGGTTGGTTGGTTGTGGATGGCCCTAGTTGACTTTGGGTGGGTGGGTGGTTGGTTGATTGTTGTGTATGGTCCTAGTTGGCTTTGGTTGGGTGGTTGGTTGATTGATTGTGGATGGCCCTAGTTGGCTTTGGGTGGGTGGTTGGTTGTGGATGGCCCTAGTTGGCTTTGGGTGGGTGGTTGGTTGTGGATGGCCCAAGTTGGCTTTGGGTGGTTGGATGGTTGGATGTGGATGGCCCTAGTTGGCTTTGGGTGATTGGTTGGTTGAGTGGTTGTGAATGGTGCTAGTTGGCTTTGGGTGGGTGGTTGGTTGCTCGGTTGGTTGTGGATGTCCCTAGTTGGCTTTGGGTGGTTGGTTGGTTGGTTGGTTGTGGATGGCCCTACTTGGCTTCGGGTGGTTGATTGGTTGATTGATTGTGGATGGCCCTAGCTGGCTTTGGGTGGTTGTTTGGTTGGTTGGTTGGTTGTGGAGTGGCCCTAACTTTCGCATTGTAGTCGATTGGCCCCAACTTTCGCATTGTGGTGGAGTGGCCCCAACTTTCGCATTATGGTGGAGTGGCCCTAACTTTCGCATTGTAGTGGATTGGCCCTAACTTTCGCATTGTGGTGGATTGGCCCTAACTTTCGCATTGTGGTGGAGTGGCCCTAACTTTCGCATTGTGGTGGAGTGGCCCTAACTTTCGCATTGTGGTGGAGTGGCCCTAACTTTCGCATTGTGGTGGAGTGGCCCTAACTTTCGCATTGTGGTGGATTGGCCCTAACTTTCGCATTGTGGTGGATTGGCCCTAACTTTCGCATTGTGGTGGAGTGGCCCTAACTTTCGCATAGTTGGCTTTGGGTGGTTGGTTGGTTGGTTGGTTGTGGATGGCCCTAGTTGGCTTTGGTTGGTTGGTTGGTTGTGGATGGCCCTAGTTGGCTTTGGGTGGTTGGTTGGTTGGTTGTGGATGGCCCTAGTTGGATTAGTGTGGGTGGTTGGTTGCTTGGTTGTGGATGGCCCTAGTTGGCTTTGGGTGGGTGGTTGGTTGGTTGTGGATGGCCCTAGTTGGCTTTGTGTGGTTGGTTGGTTGTGGATGGCCCTAGTTGGCTTTGGGTGGCTGGTTGGTTGGTTGTTTGTGGATGGTCCTAGTTGGCTTTGGTTGGGTGGTTGGTTGGTTGGTTGTGGATGGCCCTAGTTGGCTTTGGTTGGTTGGTTGGTTGGTTGGTTGTGGATGGCCCTAGTTGGCTTTGAGTGGTTGGTTGGTTGGTTGGTTTGTTGTGGATGGCCCTAGGTGGCTTTGGGTGGTTGATTGGTTGATTGGTTTGTTGTGGATGGCCCTAGTTGGCTTTGGGTGGTTGGTTGGTTGGTTGATTGTTGTGGATGGTCGTAGTTGGCTTTGGTTGGGTGATTGGTTGGTTGGTTGTGGATGGCCCTAGTTGACTTTGGGTGGGTGGGTGGTTGGTTGATTGTTGTGTATGGTCCTAGTTGGCTTTGGTTGGGTGGTTGGTTGATTGATTGTGGATGGCCCTAGTTGGCTTTGGGTGGGTGGTTGGTTGTGGATGGCCCTAGTTGGCTTTGGGTGGGTGGTTGGTTGTGGATGGCCCAAGTTGGCTTTGGGTGGTTGGATGGTTGGATGTGGATGGCCCTAGTTGGCTTTGGGTGATTGGTTGGTTGAGTGGTTGTGAATGGTGCTAGTTGGCTTTGGGTGGGTGGTTGGTTGCTCGGTTGGTTGTGGATGTCCCTAGTTGGCTTTGGGTGGTTGGTTGGTTGGTTGGTTGTGGATGGCCCTACTTGGCTTCGGGTGGTTGATTGGTTGATTGATTGTGGATGGCCCTAGCTGGCTTTGGGTGGTTGTTTGGTTGGTTGGTTGGTTGTGGAGTGGCCCTAACTTTCGCATTGTAGTGGATTGGCCCCAACTTTCGCATTGTGGTGGAGTGGCCCCAACTTTCGCATTGTGGTGGAGTGGCCCTAACTTTCGCATTGTAGTGGATTGGCCCTAACTTTCGCATTGTGGTGGATTGGCCCTAACTTTCGCATTGTGGTGGAGTGGCCCTAACTTTCGCATTGTGGTGGAGTGGCCCTAACTTTCGCATTGTGGTGGAGTGGCCCTAACTTTCGCATTGTGGTGGATTGGCCCTAACTTTCGCATTGTGGTGGATTGGCCCTAACTTTCGCATTGTGGTGGAGTGGCCCTAACTTTCGCATTGTGGTGGAGTGGCCCCAACTTTCGCATTGTGGTGGAGTGGCCCTAGTTGGCTTTGATTGGTTGGTTGGTTGGTTGGTTGTGGATGGCCATAGTTGGCTTTGAGTGGTTGGTTGGTTGGTTGGTTGGTTTGTTGTGGATGGCCCTAGGTGGCTTTGGGTGGTTGATTGGTTGATTGGTTTGTTGTGGATGGCCCTAGGTGGCTTTGGGTGGGTGGGTGGTTGGTTGGTTGATTGTTGTGGATGGTCCTAGTTGGCTTTGGTTGGGTGGTTGGTTGGTTGGTTGTGGATGGCCCTAGTTGGCTTTGGGTGGTTGGGTGGTTGGTTGGTTGGTTGTGGATGGCCCTAGTTGGCTTTGGGTGGTTTGTTGGTTGTGGATGGCCCTAGTTGGATTTGTGTGGGTGGTTGGTTGCTTGGTTGTGGATGGCCCTAGTTGGCTTTGGGTGGGTGGTTGGTTGGTTGTGGATGGCCCTAGTTGGCTTTGTGTGGTTGGTTGGTTGTGGATGGCCCTAGTTGGCTTTGGGTGGCTGGTTGGTTGGTTGTTTGTGGATGGTCCTAGTTGGCTTTGGTTGGGTGGTTGGTTGGTTGGTTGTGGATGGCCCTAGTTGGCTTTGGTTGGTTGGTTGGTTGGTTGGTTGTGGATGGCCATAGTTGGCTTTGAGTGGTTGGTTGGTTGGTTGGTTTGTTGTGGATGGCCCTAGGTGGCTTTGGGTGGTTGATTGGTTGATTGGTTTGTTGTGGATGGCCCTAGTTGGCTTTGGGTGGGTGGGTGGTTGGTTGATTGTTGTGGATGGTCGTAGTTGGCTTTGGTTGGGTGATTGGTTGGTTGGTTGTGGATGGCCCTAGTTGACTTTGGGTGGGTGGGTGGTTGTTTGATTGTTGTGTATGGTCCTAGTTGGCTTTGGTTGGGTGGTTGGTTGATTGATTGTGGATGGCCCTAGTTGGCTTTGGGCGGGTGGTTGGGTGGTTGGTTGTGGATGGCCCTAGTTGGCTTTGGGTGGGTGGTTGGTTGTGGATGGCCCAAGTTGGCTTTGGGTGGTTGGATGGTTGGATGTGGATGGCCCTAGTTGGCTTTGGGTGATTGGTTGGTTGAGTGGTTGTGAATGGTGCTAGTTGGCTTTGGGTGGGTGGTTGGTTGCTCGGTTGGTTGTGGATGGCCCTAGTTGGCTTTGGGTGGTTGGTTGGTTGGTTGGTTGTGGATGGCCCTACTTGGCTTCGGGTGGTTGATTGGTTGATTGATTGTGGATGGCCCTAGCTGGCTTTGGGTGGTTGGTTGGTTGGTTGGTTGGTTGGTTGGTTGTGGAGTGGCCCTAACTTTCGCATTGTGGTGGATTGGCCCCAACTTTCGCATTGTGGTGGAGTGGCCCCAACTTTCGCATTGTGGTGGAGTGGCCCTAACTTTCGCATTGTAGTGGATTGGCCCTAACTTTCGCATTGTGGTGGATTGGCCCTAACTTTCGCATTGTGGTGGAGTGGCCCTAACTTTCGCATTGTGGTGGAGTGGCCCTAACTTTCGCATTGTGGTGGAGTGGCCCTAACTTTCGCATTGTGGTGGAGTGGCCCTAACTTTCGCATTGTGATGGATTGGCCCTAACTTTCGCATTGTGGTGGATTGGCCCTAACTTTCGCATTGTGGTGGAGTGGCCCCAACTTTCGCATTGTGGTGGAGTGGCCCCAACTTTCGCATTGTGGTGGAGTGGCCCTAACTTTCGCATTGTTGGCTTTGGGTGGCTGGTTGGTTGGTTGTTTGTGGATGGTCCTAGTTGGCTTTGGTTGGGTGGTTGGTTGGTTGGTTGTGGATGGCCCTAGTTGGCTTTCGGTGGTTGTGGATGGCCCTAGTTGGCTTTGGGTGGTTGGCTGGTTGGTTGGTTGTGGATGGCCCTAGTTGGCTTTGGTTGGTTGGTTGGTTGTGGATGGCCCTAGTTGGCTTTGGGTGGTTGGTTGGTTGTGGATGGCCCTAGTTGGATTTGGGTGGGTGGTTGGTTGCTTGGTTGTGGATGGCCCTAGTTGGCTTTGGGTGGTTGGTTGGTTGTGGATGGCCCTAGTTGGCTTTGGGTGGCTGGTTGGTTGGTTGTTTGTGGATGGTCCTAGTTGGCTTTGGTTGGGTGGTTGGTTGGTTGGTTGTGGATGGCCCTAGTTGGCTTTGGTTGGTTGGTTGGTTGGTTGTGGATGGCCATAGTTGGCTTTGAGTAGTTGGTTGGTTGGTTGGTTTGTTGTGGATGGCCGTAGTTGGCTTTGGGTGGTTGATTGGTTGATTGGTTTGTTGTGGATGGCCCTAGTTGGCTTTGGGTGGGTGGTTGGTTGGTTGATTGTTGTGGATGGTCCTAGTTGGCTTTGGTTGGGTGATTGGTTGGTTGGTTGCGGATGGCCGTAGTTGGCTTTGGGTGGTTGATTGGTTGATTGGTTTGTTGTGGATGGCCCTAGTTGGCTTTGGGTGGGTGGGTGGTTGGTTGATTGTTGTGGATGGTCCTAGTTGGCTTTGGTTGGGTGGTTGGTTGATTGATTGTGGATGGCCCTAGTTGGCTTTGGGTGGGTGGTTGGTTGTGGATGGCCCTAGTTGGCTTTGGGTGGTTGGTTGGTTGTGGATGGCCCAAGTTGGCTTTGGGTGGTTGGATGGTTGGATGTGGATGGCCCTAGTTGGCTTTGGGTGATTGGTTGGTTGAGTGGTTGTGAATGGCGCTAGTTGGCTTTGGGTGGGTGGTTGGTTGCTTGGTTGGTTGTGGATGGCCCTAGTTGGCTTTGGGTGGTTGGTTGGTTGGTTGGTTGTGGATGGCCCTACTTGGCTTCGGGTGGTTGGTTGGTTGGTTGGTTGATTGTGGATGGCCCTAGCTGGCTTTGGGTGGTTGTTTGGTTGGTTGGTTGGTTGTGGATGGCCCAAGTTGGCTTTGGGTGGTTGGTTGGTTGGTTGGTTGGTTGTGGATGACCCTAGTTGGCTTTGGGTGGTTGGTTGGTTGGTTGATTGGTTGTGGATGGCCCTAGCTGGTTTTGGTTAGTTGGTTGGTTGTGGATGGCCCTAGTTGGATTTGGTTGGTTGGTTGGTTGTGGATGGCGCTAGTTGGCTTTGGGTGGGTGGTTGGTTGCTTGGTTGGTTGTGGATGGCCCTAGTTGGCTTTGGGTGGTTGGTTGGTTGGTTGGTTGTGGATGGCCCTACTTGGCTTCGGGTGGTTGGTTGGTTGGTTGGTTGATTGTGGATGGCCCTAGCTGGCTTTGGGTGGTTGTTTGGTTGGTTGGTTGGTTGTGGATGGCCCAAGTTGGCTTTGGGTGGTTGGTTGGTTGGTTGGTTGGTTGTGGATGACCCTAGTTGGCTTTGGGTGGTTGGTTGGTTGGTTGATTGGTTGTGGATGGCCCTAGTTGGCTTTGGTTGGTTGGTTGGTTGTGGATGGCCCTAGTTGGCTTTGGTTGGTTGGTTGGATGTGGATGGCCCTAACTTTCGCATTGTGGTGGATTGGTCCTAACTTTCGCATTGTGGTGGAGTGGCCCTAACTTTCGCATTGTGGTGGAGTGGCCCTAACTTTCGCATTGTGGTGGAGTGGCCCTGACTTTCGCATTGTGGTGGAGTGGCCCTGACTTTCGCATTGTGGTGGAGTGTCCCTGACTTTCGCATTGTGGTGGATTGGCCCTGACTTTCGCATTGTGATGGATTGGCCCTAACTTTCGCATTGTGGTGGAGTGGCCCTAGCTTTCGCATTGTGGTGGATTGGCCCTAACATTCGCATTGTGGTGGGTTGGCCCTAACTTTCGCATTGTGGTGTAGTGGCCCCAACTTTCGCATTGTGGTGGAGTGGCCCTAACTTTCGCATTGTGGTGGATTGGCCCTAACTTTCGCATTGTGGTGGAGTGGCCCTAACTTTCGCATTGTGGTGGAGTGGCCCTAACTTTCGCATTGTGGTGGAGTGGCCCTAACTTTCGCATTGTGGTGGAGTGGCCCTAACTTTCGCATTGTGGTGGAGTGGCCCTACCTTTCGCATTGTGGTGGAGTGGCCCTAACTTTCGCATTGTGGTGGAGTGGCCCTAACTTTCGCATTGTGGTGGATTGGCCCTAACTTTCGCATGGTGGTGGATTGGCCCTAACTTTCGCATCGTGGTGGATTGGCCCTAACTTTCGCATTGTGGTGGATTGGCCCCAACTTTCGCATTGTGGTGGAGTGGCCCCAACTTTCGCATTGTGGTGGAGTGGCCCTAACTTTCGCATTGTGGTGGATTGGCCCTAACTTTCGCATTGTGGTGGAGTGGCCCTAACTTTCGCATTGTGGTGGAGTGGCCCTAACTTTCGCATTGTGGTGGAGTGGCCCTAACTTTCGCATTGTGGTGGAGACTTTCGCATTGTGGTAACTTTTCGCATTGTGGTGGATTGGCTAACTTTCAAATTGCGGTGGAGTGGCCCTAACTTTCGCATTGTGGTGGAGTGGCCCTAACTTTCGCATTGTGGTGGAGTGGCCCTAACTTTCGCATTGTGGTGGAGTGGCCCTACCTTTCGCATTGTGGTGGAGTGGCCCTAACTTTCGCATTGTGGTGGATTGGGCCTAACTTTCGCATGGTGGTGGATTGGCCCTAACTTTCGCATTGTGGTGGAGTGGCCCTAACTTTCGCATTGTGGTGGAGTGGCCCTAACTTTCGCATTGTGGTGGATTGGCCCTAACTTTCGCATTGTGGTGGATTGGCCCTAACTTTCGCATCGTGGTGGATTGGCCCTAACTTTCGCATCGTGGTGGATTGGCCCTAACTTTCGCATCGTGGTGGATTGGCCCTAACTTTCGCATTGTGGTGGAGTAGCCCTAACTTTCGAATTGTGGTGGAGTGGCCCTAACTTTCGCATTGTGGTGGATTGGCCGTAACTTTCGCATTGTGGTGGAGTGGCCCTAACTTTCGCATTGTGGTGGATTGGCCCTAACTTTCGCATTGTGGTGGAGTGGCCCTAACTTTCGCATTGTGGTGGAGTGGCCCTAACTTTCGCATTGTGGTGGATTGGCCCTAACTTTCGCATTGTGGTGGAGTGGCCCTAACTTTCGCATTGTGGTGGATTGGCCCTACTTTCGCTTGTTGTGGGTGGCCCTATGAAATGTGGGTATGCTACTTATGAGCATGAATGTTAGTTCTTAATATGAGATGGAGCTATGAAAATGTTAGGTATGTAACAATGTCAAATGTTAGTTATTATTAGTTAGTCAGAATTAGCCAAACCGCGAAATTACAAGCATCTGGTCCTTCATTCATAATTCAGCCGTCGTCTTTAAGGCCGACTTCTCAGACACTCGCGAGGTTGATCAGACCACCATGCGCAATTATTGATGAACGATTTCAAACAAATTCAGTCGTCTTCTTTTCACACTTGACGATGGATAGCCACGCCATGAATGCACTATCGAGACTCCCACAACGTTGGAGATCTGTCTAAGTCTGGGTGAGAAACCTGAAAGGACAATCGTGAGGACGCTCACAAGACCGCTATACAAGGATCTAAAAAACGTGTTTAAAAACTTTCGATGGCATTTTTTGTTGCAAATGGGTACCTATGCTAAATTAGTTCTTTGTGTGAAAGGGATCATAGTAGGAGGGGATACCACCCCGATTTTGGATCGAAACAATGAGTAGTCTAGAGTTGTCGAGTTGTGACGTTGTGTCACAAGAGTGACGCCCCTTCATGTAGCCGACCCGTCACAACTCGGGAATACCATATTAATTTGAAGCGTAACTTGGATTTTCGAATCGGACCAAAAAAGGTATCTTGCACAACTAGGCCCCATGTGAGACCTGTGTACCAAATTTCAGAAAGATCGATGAAATATATTCTTGAGAATTCACGATAACAATGTTTCAAGGGGAAATTCAAGATGGCCACCTGCACAACCGGGACACAAGGAGAATCTGTGTACCAAATTTGAAGAAGATCCATGCAGTACTTCTTGAGAAATCACGATAACAAAGTTTCATTGGGAAATCCAAGATGGCTGCCTGGTGGCCATATTGGTTTTTCGAATAGGACCAGAAAATGTATCTTGCACAACTAGACCCCAAGGCGAACCTGTGTACCAAATTTGAGAAGGATCCATGCAGTAGTTTCTGAGAAATCGCGATAACAAGGTTTCATGGAAAATCCAAGATGGCCACCTTGTGGCCATATTGCCGATTCGGACCGAAAAAGGTATCTTGCACAACTAGACCCTAAGGAGAATCTGTGTACCAAATTTGAGAAAGATCCATGGAGTACTGAGAAATGACGATAACTAAGTTTCATGGGGAAATCTAAGATGGCTGCCTGGTGGCCATATTGGATTTTCGAATCGGACCAGAAAGGGTTTCTTGCACAACTAGACCCCAAGGGGAACTTGTGTACCAAATTTGACAAAGATCCATGCAGTAGTTCCCGAGAAATCGCGGTAATAAGGTTTCATGGGGAAATCCAAGATGGCTGCCTGGTGGGAAATTGGATTTTCGAATCGGACCAGAAAAAGTATCTTGCACAACTAGACCCCAATGGGAACCTGTGTACCAACTTTGAGAACGATCCATGCAGTAGTTCCTGAAAAATCGCGATAACAAGGTTTCATGGGGAAATCCAACATGGCTGCCTGGTGGCCATATTGGATTTTCGAATCAGACCAGAAAAGGTATCTTGCTCAACTAGACCCCATGTGAGACCTGTGTACCAAATTTAAGAAAGATCCATGCAGTAGTTCCTGCGAAAACGCGCTAACAAGGTTTCATGGGGAAATCCAAGATGGCTGCCTGGTGGCCATATTGGATTTTGGAATCGGACCAGAAAAGGTTTCTTGCACAGCTGGACCCAAAGGAGAACCTGTGTACGAAATTTGAAAAAGATCCATGCAGTAGTTCCTGAGAAATCGCGGTAACAAGAATTGTTTACGGATAAGATAAATTAACTTTACGATCCCGTTCCATATCAAGTCATAACAAGGTCTGAATAAGCGCTTTTAACGAGTGTAGTGTAGTAGCACATACAATATTTGGCCTATTCGTGTATTATAACCATGCAATGAAGCCTACATTAAGGGTGCATTCCTCACCTAAATGATGTGCGTTTAAAAATAGACATGGGTTCGGGTCTTCGGCCTTACATATATGTAATAATTTCAACAAAACCCGTGTAAAAGTATATATTTTACGAATGGGTACACTCATGCCATTATTCCAGGAGACAAGTGAGCTATTCACATTGAAAAGGAAAGACGTGCAATCCTCCTTAAACTTTTATGAAAAACTCCATAAAATGTACGTAAATGTGTCAAATTCGCCCAACCATCCAGAGAAACAAAAGTGATTTTCTGGTTAGACATGTGAAAGTTTCTCCGTCCAACGGGCATTTTAAAAAGGGAGAAAAAAAGAGGGGGTCGACCTAATCGTTTTTGGTAAAATTTTATCGCCATAAAGGAATCATAATTTTCGTTCCCCGAAAAAGTGAGGATTTCGGCCTGCCAGATATTCAATTCCGGAAACGATAATAACTCGGTAGTGGCGCGTAGGTGCAATAAGCAATCAATTGTTATATCCTCGTTTGAAGAAATGGTTACGTCCAGCAGGGTGATACTATAGATATCAGTTATAGTGAGGTGGCTTAGGTCCATATTTTGGGTAGATCGTGACACGCCGGACCAAAGCACCAAACTTGGCACACCCATCACTTGAGACATATAGAACAATATCAGAAGGGGTGCCCGTTGCTCTGGGCTCTGTGATGCCCTCTGGCCCCCAAAAGGGCATCTGAGGGACAATATTGTTATTCAAAGAATAATTAACCTCTCAACAGCTTCGTTATTTTTATTATCCCCAAGGCTGGGAAGCTGAAACTTGCCACACTGTATCACTGGTTCAAGCGCTGCCAGAAAATGTCACAAAATCCAAGATGGCGGCCATGATGACATCATTTTTCAAAAATAAGCCATTTTGTGGACGATTTTTCTGGCCCATTTTTCCATTTTTTTTATTTTCGCAAATTTATTCGCTGAAACTGCCTGTTTAATTATTAAATAATAATTTATTGGAGAAAAAAAATACTTTTGAGCACTTTTACGAAAACAAAACATTAATTTTGAAGGAATACGAGGAAAACAGAACCTTCCAGGTACACCCTAATGTCATCCATTTTTAATTTACTCAAGGTGCTCTGCTCCGAGTATTATGCTACAGGCTCGAAATAATTTTAATATCATAAGCTATAACTGCGCTAAGTTACACCTCTGAACATTCTTCCATTTTGGAGCACCAGGGAAACGTTCTCTGAGAAGCAAGTGGGGTGGCTGAAACCACCTAAACCAATTAGGTTTACATAATCGCCTGTGTAAAAGGAAACAATCGCCCCTTATACATGTAAAACTTGACAATTCAGCTTTCCATCTCGTAAAATGGGGAAAAAGATGGAAATGCTCAAGGCTGGCCAGGTTAGTTTTACTGTGTATTCTTGCATTTACCAGGTTTACCCCATGTTGAAGCGTTTACTCCATCAGACGTCCTCGATGCTCATCCATTAACATCCGATGAGTTATTTGTTTGAGCTGATCTGTCATCACATCTCCCGAGCTAGCGTATCTAATTCCGCTTAAGCCGGTGCTAGGGGCCGTGTGGATATTTCATAATCTCCACATGAACCTATACAATAAAAGCGCGTACTTTAAAGCTTCGTCCGAGAATCCACCGTATTCTCGGGTCTGCATGTTTGGTGCCGAGGGAAGCTTTCCTGTAGTGTCATATGGTTGCTTTTTAAGCGCCAGACGTCGTCAATTTCTCCCACCTCTTGCTTATCGCTCCAATTTCAATCTTTTTATATCCAAGTTTGAGAGATGAATAGCTGAATTAACAAGTGTGACACGGGCCGGGGCCTCGTGTTTATTCCTACGCGTCTCTGTGTGTCCATTTGTGGCCGCCGTATATAACCACAGTTTCGGATAAGATTGTACGAAACTTCATCTGAAGAGTGTAAAGGAGAACCTAAAAAGAAAAAAATCCTAAAAAGGGCATCTTACGCCTGTTGGGGGCCGAGATTCTTTTCTGGAAGGCCGTGAAAATTATACGTCGGGATAGCTAAAAGATCTATATGGTCAGCGAAGGGACTGTAAAACCAAGAATAAATCAGAAGGGCATTCAACACCCAATGGGGACCGGGAAAATGCAACATAGGCCTACAATTTATTTATTGCCATTGAATGGCCACAGCTTTGGCCGAATGTTTATGGGATTTTGTCAGAATGGCTGTGGGATTACCAAGGGTAAAAATAGGGTCCCACAATGTTTTTCTAGTCAATATGCTGCAAACATTTTCAGGATAGCTAAAAGGAATCTGAGAGAGTGAATAGACACAGAAAAGGGATCGGGAAGTAAATTTACCGCCCATTGAGGGACAGGAACATAAAATTAACATTAAAATAACACGTGTGCTTCTATCCATCGCCATTGACATGATTGGGTGTGCTTAGGACGATTTCAGGTTCAGATTGGGGGAGGGGTCTAAAACAACATGTGCATGGTTCAGCACCCGTGCATTACTCTAATTATATGCCGATTGTGCATGTGCACCGTAGGCAAAATGATACTGAATAGGAAGGATCCTGTGTTAAATTGTTATTAGTGGGTTCAGCTCCACTCTCGCCCCTCGCCCTCTCCCCCTCTCCACCCCTCTTCTCGATGGTCTTTTCTTTGGCGCTCGCAACTGTTTAGAGCTAGCACTTTGTGTCTTTAAAACAAATCAAATTAGGGCCATTTTATTCTCGGAAAAGAGCATCATGAGTAAATTCAGATTTAACGTTACAGTGATGTAGCTGGAAAATTTTATTTTTGGAGTATTTTCTTCAAAATTGGTGTATTTTTCTCGTAAAAGTTCCGAATAATATCTGATATCACATCAAATGATTATTTACTAATTTACAAGGCAATTTAGGTGAAGAAAATTACACAAGTACAATGTTTAAAAGATAGTGCCACGGCACTGTAGCGCTCATCTGGCTATAACTGGAGAAAGTGGCTTCGAGAAATTTTTACTGAAGAATTGCAATAGATGAGTTTCTAACTTGCGTTGTCTCCCCTGAACAAAATGACAACATAGTCGATTTCACAGGAGGTCAAGCTGTAAATTCATGATTGTAATTGGAGGTTATGGAATAAAGGCAATTATACCAAAATATAATGTGTGATTGTCAGTAAGCTGTATAAGCAATAACCAGAACCAATTTTTATTATGTGATTGCAGTCGTTCGTCCGTCTGTCCACTTCGTGTCCGGACAGTACATGGGACAGTTTTAACCTGCGATTCCAATATTTTGTGGGTATATGCACCAGGGGGAGACATGTCGAGTACAAAATATGTGCGACTGGGTTGTTACGATGGCAATGAGATGTAACAGGACATTTTTCCAATGAAAGTAATCTCTGGTGAGGTATGGCCTAACCAAGACATACCCCCATCTGTCTGCGAAGATGTAAAAGATAGTGCCACGGCACTGTAGGTCATCTGTCTGTAACTGGAAAAAGTAGCTGTGAGAAATTTTTACTAAAGAACTGCAATAGATGAGTTTCTAACTTGTGTTGTCCACCCTGAACACTATAAAATGATCCATGCAGTTATTTCCTGAGATTTTATGATAAAGTTTCATGGGAAATTCAAGATGCGGCAATATTGGATTTTCGAAATGAGGTATCTTGCACAACTGGAACAAGGGGAACCTGTGTATCAACATATCTTGCACAACTGGATCACAAGGGAACCTGTGTATCAACATCCATGCAGTAATATCCTAAGAATTCACGATAACAAAATTTCATGGGGAAATCCAAGATGGCCACCTGGTGGCCATATTGAATTTTTCAATCAGACCATATATGGTATCCTGCACAGCTAGACCCCAAGGGCAACCTCTGTACCAAATTTGAGAAAGATCCATGCAGTAGTTCCTGAGAAATCACGATAACAATGTTTCATCTGGAAATCCAAGATGGCCGCCTGGTGGCCATATTGGATTTTTCAATCAGACTACAAATTGTATCTTGCGCAACTAGACCCCAAGGGGAACCTCTAGATCTGTACCAAATTTGAGAACGATCCATGCAGTAGTTCCTGAGAAATCGCGATAATGTTTCATCTGGAAATCCAAGATGGCCACCTGGTGGTCATATTGGATTTTTCAATCAGACCGCAAATTGTATCTTGCGCAACTAGACCCCAAGGGGAACCTGCGTATCAAATTTGAGAAAGATCCATGCGGCTCTTCCTGATAAATCACGATAACGAAGTTTCATAGGGAAATCCAAGATGGCCGCCTGGTGGCCATATTGGATGTTCGAATCAGAGCAGAAAAGGTATCTTGCACAACTAGACCCCCAAGAGGAACCTGTGTACCAAATTTGAGAAAGATCCATGCAGTAGTTAACGAAAAATAATGATGACAAGACTTCACTGGCAAATTCAAGATGGCCGCCTTGTGGCCATATTGGATTTTTCAATCAGACCACAAATTGTATCTTGCACAACTAGACCCCAAGGGGAACCTCTGTACCAAATTTGAGAAAGACCCATGCAGTACTTCCTGAGAAATCGAGATAACAATGTTTCATCTCGAAATCCAAGATGGCCGCCTGGTGGCCATATTGGATTTCTGAATCAGACCACAAAAGTATCTTGCACAACTAGACACTAAGGGGAACCTGTGTATCAAATTTGAGAAAGATCCATGCAGTACTTCCTCATAAATCACGATAACGAAGTTTCATAGGGAAATCCAAGATGGCTGCCTGGTGGCCATATTGGATGTTCGAATCAGAGCAGAAAAGGTATCTTGCACAACTAGACCCCAAGGGGAACCTGTGTACCAAATTTGAGGAAGATCCACAAAGTAGTTCCTGAGAAATTGCAATAACAATGTTTCATGGGGAAATCCAAGATGGCCGCCTGGTGGCCATATTGGATTTGTGAATCAGACCACAACAGGTATCTTGCACAACTAGACCAAAAGGGGAACCTGTGTACCAAATTTGAGAAAGATCTATGCAGTAGTTCCTGAGAAATCGCGATAACAATGTTTCAATGGCAAATTCAAGATGGCCGCCATGGCGGCCATATTTAAAATCGTATCGACACGGCATGAACAAATTCTGGTGTACTCATTGGGGGGAACATGCATGCCAAGTTTCAGCTTAATCGGCCAAGCGGTTTCAGAGAAGAAGATGTTTACGGACGACGCACGACGCACGACGCACGACGGACGACGGACGACGGACAGTCAGGCCATGACATAAGCCCATCGGGCCTTCGGCCCAGATGAGCTAAAAATCGATGCGTAAAATCATCAATAAAATGGCTTGTTTTTATAATATGACGTCACTGTGACATCATCATGGAGGCCATCTTGAATTGTGTTATATTTTCTGGTACCACTGGAATCAAAGATATAGTGTGGCAAGTTTCAGCTTCCTAGCCTCAAGGATAACGAAAATAATTAAGCTATTGGTAAGCTATCTATGTTTTCATTGATAATATTTCCCCTTAGATGCCCTTTTGGGGGCCAGAGGGCATCACACGATCCAAAGTAATGGGCACCCCTTCTGATATTGTTCTGCATGCCTCAAGTGATGGATGTGCCAAGTTTGGTGCTTTGGTCCAGCGTGTCATGATCTTTTTGCTAAGCCACCTCACTATTAGTAGAAAGGGAAGAAGAATTACCATGCTGTTAAGCACAGGCGCAACCACCTCGCTGGGGGTCTAATAGCATCCCAGCCAGATTTTTGGACCGGATTCGGGCCCTTCGCGCACATCGCCGGAAGTGACATCATATATAGTCAAATAGAAGTTTGCCGAAACTTCGATTGCTTTTCAAGTCTGCAAAATACCTCTGTTGACCCAGCGTTAAAAAGAATTATCATATGAAAAGTAGTTCGCTCATGTGCAACACTGAAGGAGTTGTTCGGCCGGATTCAAACTGAACCGTGCGTACGTGGGTTTTCCCCTATACATCATAGCAACGTAGTAAAGGTCAACTTCCGCTATTGGAGGCAGGGATGATAAATGAGCCTGTGGCAAGTGTGAAGTGCACCATAGGCATTAGGACTCCGACGCGCACTGAACTCTTGGAAATTTCCCCGCCCCAAGTTGAAATCCTGGCAATATTATTGATGGGCACAGCCCACGTCAGAATCACCAGTGATTTTCATCAAAAATCACCAGAAATTTTCATCAAAAGTAGGTCAGCTCAGAATTTGCTGGCAACAGTCCCCTATGCATATTTATGCCAAAAATCAAGGTTCTAATGTCAACGGTTTTCCTTATTTTGCCGACGAAAGGATTCGGATGGACTCACGGACTACCGGACAATTTGCATATATGGTAGCCTATTTCGTAGGAATAATTAACGAGCTAGACATTCGTGTGTTAAAGCCATACAGTACATAAAATCAATTAAGCGTTGATAGCCATTGGTAACAAACATCAAAATGGAGATTTAAGTTAGGAACGACTTTCCCCAATTTCGACCTTATTTGACCCCAGAAGTGACCCCGAAATGGTGAACGAAAAATTACGGGGTTGGGATTAGTTCTCGTACGCTTTTCACGGTTTATTTTAATTTCATATAAAAGTAATTTTCTGAGAGACACAAAAACTTAACTGTCTAATGCTGGGATCAAGACCCTTCCTTTGAAGGAGTTCCGCGGGTTACGTGATCTTTCCATGCACGTGCGAGAACAGTTGTTATCTTGGCTTTAGGTATCTCTAACCCACGAGAGAGAGAGACCCGTAGATCAGATCTCCGCGTGACACACGGAATCTACGTGTAAACTACGCGTAAAATACGTGTAGTTGATTTCCGCATTGGCTCCGTATCGGTGACACGAATTCATGCGGAGTATTGGGACGATTCAACACGGAATCTACGTATAGAACACTCCGAATGACACGGAGGAACGCGGAGGAACACGGAAACTGAGAAATGACTGAAATATGCATATTGACACGGAGAAAACTCTGAATGACGCGGAGTCACACGGAGTTATCTCCGTGTGGAACACGGAAACTGAAAAATGACAGAATTATGCATTGCACAGCCCTTATTAAAGGCCTTATTAAAGTCTTCTGGAGACTAGTTGCAGCAATATTGCTGCAACTATGTCGTTTTTCATATGCAAATTAGGTTACTGCAATATCGCCAGAAGTGTTGCGGCAATATTGCTGCAACTAGTTGCCAGAAGGAGAATTTGCGGCAACATCCCAGAAATATTGCAGCAATATTGCTGCAACTATGTCGCTTTTCGTATACTGCAAATTAGGTTGCTGCAATATCGCCAGAAATGTTGCGGCAATATTGCTGCTACTAGTCGCCAGAAGCTAAAATTGCAGCAACATTCCAGTCAAGCATGTTGCTGCAATATTGCCACAACCAACAATGTTGCCGGAACAAAATCTGCGGTAATATTGTCAGATATTGCTGTAATATATTGACCAGATATATACATGTACATATGTGATTGACATCCGAAAATCACAAAAATGTGAAAATATTTAAGTTTGTAACCCAACCAAGTATAATAACGTCTCTCACGAGTCCTGGGTGCCTGGCTTACGAGGACGAATGGAAAGAAGATATTGGGGTCATGCACTGGCACAGCTCCTCAGATAGCTCACATATAATCACAAACACAAGTTAATTTGTTAGGTTTTGAATATGAAGAACAAGACAAGAAGGTGATCTGAATTATATTTAATTTGGTATTTTATTATTAAGGGTTGAAATATCACTATTATAAACTTGAGTGGCATAATTGACTCAGCATGGTATTGTATATTTTCCTACCTGTTATCCAGAGTCCTAAACAAGAGACGGTATGTAAATGAGGGTGTGGGGCTTTTCGAAATTTATTGCACTGCCTGGCCCTGGCAATATATTTACTTAGATCTGAAGAAACTCCAATGCCGCATAGGAGCAAACTCTCTCGTAATCTGGGAAGACTATCAATTTCTTTGAATTGTGAATAGTTAGCACACTTTAGCATGTTCAGTGACTGACATAACCATCTGTCATGATTTTATAAAGATCCTTCATCTATGCATCCAATAATATTTCGTCAACACTCGGTTCACTGAAAGGATTGATCCATGCCTTGTGAATGTGGGTTTTTTTTCAGTAACTTCCAGCACAGTGCTACTTCTTTGAAAATTATGGATCGACAGTATGTCTTGTGTCACAACTCCAACCTGGGGTGTCCAGTGTGCCTGTGCATGCTGTTCTTCCGAAATTCCCCAATATCAGTTCCCCGACCAGTACACCGATATACACCTGAAAATAAAATGCAAACAAATAAAATCAAATATAAAATTAATATTCTGACGTTTTTGCCCATATTTCGGATATAAATTTTTACACAAATGAATTTTTTGGATATTAAACAATTATTGAAATTAATAGTTATCAAGGATCACAATTTTGCTTTTCTGAATTTCTTGGTAAAGTTGCCACACATGCCATAGTTGCAGTGTCCTCTTTTGAGCAGAATATGTTCAGAGTTAGATACAGGGTCTCACAGCGTCCTTAAAAAGGACACAACTATAAAATCAAATGACCATTTTTCCACAAAATCGAATGACTTTATTTTAGAAAACTCATAGATTAAAATGAATATCAGGGGCAAAAGGCACAGTAGTTTGTGTAAAACACTCAAAGAACACAAACTGAAAATGTTTTGGCATGTTCAACACCATTTGAGGGATATTAGCCATTTTGCAAAATTAGTTTTTTTTCAAATAACGACAAAGCTATTTTCAAACAAGGACTTTGGCGAAAATCCTGCAGTATGTTGTGGAAATGTCAGGAACGAACGAGCATGTTGGTGGTGGTTTTACTCTTTTCAACTTAACAAACACACAGGTTTAATTAAACTTGGTTGTTTTTGAACTTCAAGGAGTAAGATAAAACAGGAAAGACAACCATGGAACATCATTGTTGTTGTTGTTGTTGATCAGGAAATTCCTCCTTTCATCTAGGAGCACCCTCTTCACAGGAGGTAAAAGCACAGAATAAAACGATGTGATAAAGATCTATATACAAATAGCACATGGCTATCAACATTTGGTAACGATATTGATGAACTTAATCTTACCTGTTGTTGTTGTCCAATGTCATCGGACGCACATCAGCCCGGCCTTTGGGTGATTCACACGTCATCATCACATGGCAGTAAGAGTGTTGCCCGAACGTTTGTCAGACTACCAAGGTGCAACCTTTGGGTGATTCACACGTCGTCATCACATGGCAGTAAGAGTGTTGCCCAAACGTTTGTCAGACTACCAAGTGTATAATTTAAAGCATCCATTTATGACATACTGGTTGGATTCCTTGAACTTGAAAAACCAGAACTGGACAGAAGTACAACGATTTTGACTGCTGTCCGACAGCAGTCCAGTCAGCATGCACATGTTATTTAACAGCCTTGCAATGTCATGTGCATGCTATGTTGGCTCATGTGATTGGACTGCAGTTTTCATAGCATGTAACATGCGCATAGCCTGCGAATAGGCTGTCAGGAGGTTGAATTATGTAAATTAGGTATAGCATTCGCATGCTGTCCGACATTCGCATGCTGTCTCGAATGCTGTGTTGGCATGCACATCTTATTGCAACTCAGCATGCGAATGCTATCCACATGCCATCACCATAGCATGCGAATGCTATCCACATGCCATCACCATAGCATGCGAATGCTATCCACATGCCATCACCATAGCATGCGAATGCTATCCACATGCCATCACCATAGCATGCGAATGCTATCCACATGCCATCACCATAGCATGCGAATGCTATCCACATGCCATCACCATAGCATGCGAATGCTATCCACATGCCATCACCATAGCATGCGAATGCTATCAGACATGCTCTTCGTAAACAGCTGGAAAGGTGAAGACTGTCACAAGAATTAATAGACGTGGATGGCACACACAACTTGTGGTTTATATATTCTTACCATGACTTACAGCACCCAAATCATAAAATCGTAGTCTTCCTTGACTACATATGGCATTGGTGGAAAGATGCCTTTGTTTTCTCTAATAGTGCTATCAAATGAAAACATTCCAGAAACACAGCATGTCACACTCAAATTAAAGAACGCATATTTGCGCATATAATGATGAAAAGGCTCTCGGTCATTACGGTAGTGCAGGGTGAAATGCTCGCTTGGTGCATTTATAAATTCCAAACTTCATTCAAACAAATAATCTCTGGTTTGTCAAATACAATTTTATGTAACATTAATTTTTTCACATTTGCTTTTTTTTATTCATATATTTGTTGAACAGTTTGGAAATCAGCCATGTTTCCTTCCCATCATGAAATGCGCAGCATGAGTAACTTTAGCTCACCGTAAAGTTGTAAATATAGGCGGCAGCGGAAAAATGCAAAAATAAATTAAGTTTCTTTTATGCCTTGGCTCGTAGAACGTTTCAGAATAATTCTGTATCGGTCTTTGACTCTTTTATTCTTATAATCAATCTTGACTGGTTCGGATGGCTTATAAATGGACCTATAGCCAAAAGATGCCCACTTTCACAACTGGAACTGCCAGAGTTGACATGTTGATCTCGTGAAGCATGGATGATGGGTGACAACTCTTTTTGTACCCGTCTTTGCGCAGGTATCCTTCGAAATTAACCAGGGATGTATTTCTGCAATGAAGCTAATTTGCAATGCAGTAGATGGAGAAAACTGCCCAGTAATTGAACAGTCAAGTGGTGAGATATCACAAATTTTCGATTTTCTTCAGAATAATTCGCAAGTAAATCAAGACAAAAATTAACAGACATGCAAGGTGACTTACAGCAATATACAGACACAAACTATTTAGTTGCATTTTTGAACGAGTCATATTTAATAAAAAATATAAACCAACCCAATAAATCCAGAGATTCTAAATTTGCAAACTGGTGTACAGTCTAGGCTATTTCTCAGGTGCTTCCGTCAGTATTTTCAAAGAGAAATTTCTAGTATCTACACAACTGTGGAACTATTGCACTGTAATCTGACTCCACTCTTACCAACACAGTAATAAACAGTGAAAGATTTTCCCATCAGTCGGTCTTCTTCCTGCCAAATGTGTTTGTGGTATAAATTTCATTCAGTATCATCAGGCGGATAACTATTCACGGTACAGTATGGTAGTGTCTGTTGTTGTTGTTGTGTCTGTTCCGGATGCACCGATCGACGAATCATGTTGTTGTTCAATGACGGCTGCTGTTCAGACAGTTGCAAGATTTTACTCCCACACAATATAGACGAAAATCCTGTGACGTCATCGCTGATTGTAAACAGACTGCGCGCCTCTACTCCCAGGCAAAACATTGAAAGTTTCAAGGGAGACAACTCGATTAACATGCAGATTTATAGGCAGTCGCCCCAAACGGTTATCATTTATAGTCGTGGTTTAGCGTCGTATATTGAAACGAAATTTATGGATATGATTCATTCGTCACAAAACTTAAATTCGTTTTTGTATATAAAATATTTTCATGACAAATACTAAGCAAATGAACATTTTAGCAGTGGATAAACTGAGGCCTTCAGTACGGCATACCCCGGTACGTTACATTGCCGTTAAATTGAGCTACCGGGTGATTTAATTTTCATATTTCATGTCCTACGGAAGTTTGAATTTGAACTTCATCATTATAAGATGCCTTATCTTCTTTATGGGGCTAAGGTAATGCGACTATATATTTAGAAATAAAATTTGTACTAATGGTACGGTACCATTGTTTTTACAAAACACAATACTTTCGTATCCGTTCTGACCAAATTGTCATTTTCTGTTCATTTTCCACTTTGATCGAAAGCAATCTAGTGTTGCAATGCCGCTTTTTATAAGCTGTGACTTACATCAAATATCGTTTGGATTAAGGTCTTAGGTGTCATTTTAGCCTCCGGATATCTATTGGTTCCAA
Source organism: Hanleya hanleyi (assembly GCA_036873755.1). Taxonomy (NCBI): domain Eukaryota; kingdom Metazoa; phylum Mollusca; class Polyplacophora; order Lepidopleurida; family Hanleyidae; genus Hanleya; species Hanleya hanleyi. Next base: position 54,701 of record JAVTVY010050199.1, on the reverse strand, counting down.
CCTAAGCTTTTTTTTGGAAGCCTGTCTTGGCGAATTTGGTTTAAAATCTCGGCAAATCGTGTTATGCGTGTACAAGTAAACATCGCAAGAAATAGCTGAAGATAATGATATTATTTATGAAAATAATTCATGGCATTCATATTTTCATGATCCCGTAATACTGAGATGAAAATATGTATTTAGGTTTTCTTTCTATGGATGCGTTTGCAAAGGAAAGTTATCAAAACTATATACTGTCTGGAATATCGCGAAAAAATCGCGTCACATCGGCACCATCTTTTCCCATTAATATTACAAGGAAACTGCTAAAGACGCAGAAATGATATTTTATTTCATGATCCTATAATACTAGACAAGAAATTTATGCATTTAGATTTATATTTTACGGGAGCCTTTTCAAGTAAAGTTATCAATACCAAGTGTCGGTATTGCGGAAAATTCCTGGCGAATTGACACCATCTTTTCCGATAAATATTACAAGAAAACAGATACAGCAATATTATTTATATTTTCATGATCCTATAATACTCGAGATGAAAAATAAACAGTTAGATTTTTATTTTATAGATGCGTTTTCATAGTAAGTTACCGGTATTGAAACCTGGTGTCGGTATATCGCGGAAAATACGCGGCGAATACAATCTAACTATTCTTGTAAACATTACATGAAGAACGAAGAATATACAAAAACGTTTATATTTTCAGGATCCTATGATACTCGAAATGAAAACTGTTATTTAGATTTGTATTTTATGGATGCGTTTTCAGTGAAAGTTATTAAAACATTTTGTGTCGGTGTATCGCGAAAAATTCCCGTCGAATCGACACCATGCATTTTTTACGTTAAACTTCTCGTCGTGAGGTGAAAGTAATGTGTAGTAAAAGATATATTTCTGAAACGGGTATCTGTACAGGTTTAATAACAAGTAAACAGAATCAAATATCGAAGAGATACAGGCAGAGTTATTAACTGTTGGTTACCATCTCCGGCGTATCCCCCCGTCATATTTTCGCGGAATAGGCGGTGCCCACTACCCTGTAGGCCTGGGTTTAAAGATTGCTAGAATATCAATTCACTGATCATATGTCATAAGAATGTTTTTTAATGCAATGCATGAATATAAGTTCTGTGTCTAATGTATCGCATCCATAAATTTCCTCCGATATATAACGCTAAATCACGACTATAAATGTGAGCCATCTTAGGCCATTGCCTATTAATTTGCATGTTAATCGAGTTGTCTCCCTTCATACCAAGCGCTTTCTGCCAGCAAGTTTCGCGCGCAACACCGGAAGTGGAACCCGATTGTAAACATTGGCAACCCGTGTATAGATTACACTCTTCTAAGTACCACTCCACATTCCAAAAAACAAATAATAAATCATTGAATATATCATTTAGTTGTTTTGTAATTAGACCTGCTCTCTCTCTCTCTCTCTCTCTTCCCGCGACTTCCCGCAACCTCTCAATGCTACGCGCCAAAAATAAACAGCTCGAGAAATGTATGTATAAAAACTCGGACTTCAACCTAAAATCGGATCTCTGGATCAATTATTTCTTCTCTTTCATGAGAATACTACCAATTCTCACTTAGAATACTGAACTGTTTGAAGAATAAAATAATTCTTGTCGTTCGTAAGGACAGTAATTAGTCTTAATTAAACCTTAATTAATCTTGTCTCGATACTTCTAATTTTCGAGTCCGCTTCCGGATTTTTGGAGTTTCGATTCCGAATTTTTGGAAATCTTCAATTCATCTGGCCTTTGCTAGGGTTCAATTTTCGTGGATTCATTTCTGCGTGAACTCTGAAACTAAACTGATCAAGTCTATGTTGTCTGAAAAGTATCACTGCGAAGCAAAGACCCAGAAGAAAGAAATATTTGAATACTTGGGATACATCAATGTTTAAAACTGCTGCTAATTTCACAAGACTCTATAACTCCCGCGACTTTGAATGGAAATCCAAATGTTGAATACAACAACAACAACATGCCGAATATCCGTCCCATGTTGGGGAGGGGGTGTGAAGTTGGTGTATCTCGACAAATGTACTGTGAAAAAAAGCCCCAGTAGACAAAAGCTCAATCAGACAAAAGTTCCAAGTGGACAAAAGCCCCAAGTGGACCAAAAAAAAAGTTTAAAACCCAGGCAATTCCAGAATTGTGCCAATAGAACGTTTTGTTTGATTTTTTGAGAAATATATATTGTTGTGTTCTGAAACTTATGTCACTGGTAAAATGCAATTATTATAGTATTCAGTAAAAATATAAGCAAACAACATTTTCCAAAAATAAATAAATAAAAAAAAAAAAAATCACTGAGTTATTTTTTTTTTTTTCACTCCAAAGAAAGGTAAAGTAATGTTTTTTCAAATGATAATCCTCAAAGTATTAATGAACTAATGAGAACAAAAGTATAACAATAGTGAGCAACGAGTGTATATTTTGAGCCTTGAATACGTAGTGAAAATGATAAGTACTGATTACGGTTCATGTTAGTTTGGTGAGGTTCTGCTTAAGAAACTATAAGATAACTTTTGTTCATAAGATTTTGACTTGTCTATTCTTGAGAGTTGAATTAAAACAGAACTTGATTGAACTTTCATTTGTTTGTTATGTCATTTACATGTAGAGGGAGCATTTGGCTCTATTGGGGAATGCTGTATTTGATGCCATTGAAATTGTGCTCTCCTATATGAAGTACATTATCTTACATTGCTATGTCCAATACGGCCTGGACCTGTGTAAATGTATATCCTATTATTGAAAAATAATCTAAGTCCAATCCGTGTCCAAAATAATCAAAGTCCACAAACTCGGTGTCCCTCCGTGTCAACACGGAGAAAACTTCGTGTGGATATATTCAGCTGACACGGAAATTTTGCAGTTCCGTGTTGTTCCGTGTAAATTCCGTGTAGATCCGTGTGAATGCGGAGATTTGAGCTACGGGAGAGAGCAATTCTCGTACAGCAGACGAAAGTCGCATTTTATGCTGAATTGTTGTAAATATCATCGTTCATGCATTAAAAAATGATTTGAGTAGTTTTAGAAGAACTAATATACACTAATTGGACAATTTACCAATCTGACCTGTTCACAATGAAAGACTGAACAGCGACAGTCGTTAATTGGACTAAAACGAGATTATTTTACCTTCGGAAAATCTTCGGCAGTCATCGGAAGTATAATTCGTCGACCGTCAATAGCTGATAGCGTAGCCACTGGGTATCCAATTTTAATTTTAATAATATATTTGGAATCCTGGAGAAATACTCCTTTCAGAAATATATAGATTGATATATTTGTATGCTATTTCATGACGAAAAATTCAACAGGAAGAGGACATCGATTCACTGGAAATGTGATTTTGCCGCCATTTCACTGTGAACATTCGTTTGGAGATCGGGACATGGCTTCTTTCATTCCTTTACTACGCCATGATGCCTCTCAATGAACTTACATGTGCACTCTGGGATCACACGGCTCTGGGGGTCGTTCGGCTCTATCCGGCAATAAAACAACCCCTCCCAGCTCTCTGTCCATTTGTTTTATCGAGTTCGGCAAAGAGTTTGATTGCCGTGAAGAGCTCATCCGTCTGCAATCAAACTCTTTGACGAACTCGCTAAAACAAATGAGCCGAGAGCTGGGAGGGGTTGTTTTATTGCCAGATAGAACCGAACGACCCACGGAGCCGTGTGATCCCGGGGTATACATGTAAGTTCATTGAGAAGCATCATGGCATAGTAAAAGAACGAACGAAGCCAAATCAACTTGGCTAAGATCGGGATGGGCGGTCGAAGAAAAGAAACGACTGCGCCCCGTGTTACTTGACATAAACAGCTGTCAAGATCACAGGGACTCGTTACCGTTGTTAATTGGCTAATTAGGTTGATTACAGGGGGGGGGGGGTCGAGGTACACTGTAGGGAAATAATTTATTCCCTACCTCGACCCCCCCACCCCCTCGCTCTGTAATCAACTCAATTTACCAATTAACAACGGTAACGAGCCCCTGTGGTCGAGAAGGGATTGTCGTCTGGCTTTCGCGGAATGAACATGGTCATTAATCATGTTACCTATATTGGTTGGCGATAAACCAGAAACCAGAAGTAAGTATCCCCAGGAAAATAGGCATGTCACCCACTTAAATGGAAAACATCGGTCAAGCTTGAAAATATGATAAATTATTACTTACGCTATCCCTCAAGCATCAAAGGTAAGTAGTAGTCTATATGCCAATAGATGTCTTCTTTACAGCTTTACAGTCTGTATTTTGTTGATAATTTTACCCACTATGGTAATAGTTCTGTCAAGTCCTACAATGAAGAAATGAAAAATAATGCTTAATATTTGAGTAAACACCCAACAAAATATTGCATGAGTGATATATACATATAAGCTATTATTACCATGAAGGATGGCTGCTGTCAGAGGTAGGTTGTAACAGGATTGCATTTCAAAGTGGAGTAACAGGACAAAGGAATTCAAGGAATGGCCCAACATGGCTGTGCCTGTGTGCCTCCATACAGCAATGAAAGGGAAGTAATTAAGGTAGAAAAGTAAGAAAATATGCTGGACTGAAATGAGGCTGGGAAAGAGTGGGATTGGAAGTAGTACAGTTTCACAGTATACTCATCTGTACAATGATTTTTTGAGAAGAAATGTTGCCAAGATATTAATATTCACCCCAATGAACAAATGTGCAATTGAAATACATATGGCTCTGATATTAGGAAAGATGTCATGATTGGAATATTAGACTGGAGTATCATACCTTACTAAAGCTAAAATAAACATGTAAGGTTACACCTGGAATTATACTCTGCAATTTCACTAACAGAACTGATTAATAATAACTGCCAGTGGTGATACAGGATTGCGATAGACCAACAATGAAATCAAACATTCTGGCTTATTTTGAACGAGCACATGTATACAGTCATTCGTCCTAACATTACCATTAAAATTCAACAGGAAGGGGACATCGATTCACTAGAAATGTGATTTTGCCGCCATTTCACTGTGAACATTCGTTTGGAGATCGGGACATGGCTTCTTTCATTCCTTTACTACGCCATGATGCCTCTCAATGAACTTACATGTGCACTCTGGGATCACACGGCTCTGGGGGTCGTTCGGCTCTATCCGGCAATAAAACAACCCCTCCCAGCTCTCTGTCCATTTGTTTTATCGAGTTCGGCAAAGAGCCGTTTGATTGCCGTGAAGAGCTCATCCGTCTGCAATCAAACTCTTTGACGAACTCGCTAAAACAAATGAGCCGAGAGCTGGGAGGGGTTGTTTTATTGCCAGATAGAACCGAACGACCCACGGAGCCGTGTGATCCCGGGGTATACATGTAAGTTCATTGAGAAGCATCATGGCATAGTAAAAGAACGAACGAAGCCAAATCAACTTGGCTAAGATCGGGATGGGCGGTCGAAGAAAAGCAACGACTGCGCCCCGTGTCACTTGACATAAACAGCTGTCAAGATCACAGGGACTCGTTACCGTTGTTAATTGGCTAATTAGGTTGATTACAGGGGGGGGATCGAGGTACACTGTAAGGAAATAATTTATTCCCTACCTCGAACCCCGCCACCCCCTCGCTCTGTAATCAACTCAATTTACCAATTAACAACGGTAACGAGCCCCTGTGGTCGAGAAGGGATTGTCGTCTGGCTTTCGCGGAATGAACATGGTCATTAATCATGTTACCTATATTGGTTGGCGATAAACCAGAAACCAGAAGTAAGTATCCCCAGGAAAATAGGCTTGTCACCCACTTCAATGGAAAGTATCGGTCAAGCTTGAAAATATGATAATTTATTACTTACGCTATCCCTCAAGCATCAAAGGTAAGTAGTAGTCTATATGCCAATAGATGTCTTCTTTACAGCTAGTCTGTGGGCTTATGTAAAAAAAGCTAAATTTTGGGTAGATTCTTGGCACCAATGTTTAAGCACACCTAGAAACATCACTGATTAAGAAAAAAATGGGTGCCAGTTTTTGCATTAACATTTAGGGCCTCCATTTTGAATTTCAAAATGGCCGCCTTTTTTTAGCCGATCTGTATGATTTTTTGTTATTCAACATTATTTTAAACATGTAATCGAAATGTGCGCAAATAGTTTGGGTTTGAAATGCATTATAGTTGAGACAACTGTTCATCTGAACTCGTTTGCATGGATATTAACCTGTTTTCGACGTTATTATCAAGAAATATTGGTATGAATGTGCAACTTCTTACTGGTATATGACAAATATTTTCTGCTCACAGTATGTAATAATGCATATCCAATGTGAACCAAATAAATTCCATGAAAATCAGAGCTTCTGAGCTAGTTCACCAGGGCGTTGAAGCGTTAAGCTGGGCGTTGACGGGCGTTGAGACGGGCGTTAAGGCGTAACGACGGGCTTTGACGGGCGTTGCTGCATTTCGATGAATTGGTGTCAATTCCATGGAAATCAGAGCTTCTGAGCTAATTCACCAGGGCGTTGAAGCGTTAAGCTAAGCGTTGACGGGCGTTGCTGTCTATAAAAGCGAGCGTATTTCCAAAAACACGCACAGTCGACGTTCAGCCGTCAACATGACTTATACTTGCTCTGAGTGCGAACGCACGTTCACCAGACATTACGATATGATGCGACACCAGAAAAATATACATGGGATTGAAGACTCCGAGGAGTCCGTTGAGGGGGATGCTGATACAGAGACTGCTGAGAGTGTATCGACTGATACCGAAACAGAGATTGCTGAGAGTCTATCTAGTGATACGGAGAGCTTGACCTCAGATAGTCAGCATACGTCCGTGGAAAGTGAGGCAGAACCTACCTTCTGGGATCGTATTGTGACAGCAGCTATCAATACTTACGCTGCAGCGATCGAGGACGCCGGAGAGGATAATTTACAACAGACGTACACCCAAATGCGCCCCCGCATCAGGAAAACAGCCATGGCGATCTATGAACAGTATACCTTACTACCGCTTGAAATGAAAGGCGACCCCACGCACAGGTCCATCATGAAGGCCAAGCGTCACTTGGAAGAGGCTATGGGGCTACCACCCACCGAGGCCCTGGAAAATGCGATCAGAATGCGCAAACAACTGTTTCAGGACATGCTGCCCGAAGAATATCCAGGCCTGTCCGACGATGATTAGAATAAACGGTTCAGAGCGAACATGGCCGAAGATGGAACTTGCTGAAATGGCGACTTCTGATTGGACAAGAATACATCTAACGGACAGGAACGAATATGATAGATGCAAATGGTGGCCTCTGATTGGTCAAGAGTCTTTTTGAGTTGTAAACATACCCAACGCGGCTCCCCCAGCGTGGGTATGATGTAACATTGGGGAAAATAAACTATATGAAAAAACTTCTTGTTGTTGTTGTTGTTCTCTCATGTGTCATCCTTGTTTTTGTTGTTGTTGTTCTCTCTCCGGTCTATATCATGGCGTCAAGGCGTTATGTTAGAGCGTTAAGGCATAACTACAAGCGTTGATGGGCGTCACCGCATTTCGAAGAATTAGTGACAATTACATTGAATATCTAGAAAATCAGAATTTCTGAGCTATTTCACCACGGCGTTGAAGCGTTAAGCTTGGCGTTGGCGGGCGTTGCTACAATATGACACCTCATACGACGCATTCGAACCAAGGATGGTCCCTCTCTACACCAAATACCTTCCTTTCACTGCCCCAAAATGTCCACTTTGGCTACTACTCGTACTGATGACGTCACCAATGACGTCACAGATGACGTGAACATCCTTCAAATCGGGGTCTACACCCCAAGAGCTACAAAATGACACCTCACACGACGCATTCGGACCAAGGATGGTCCCTCTCTACACCAAATACCTTCCTTCACTGCCCCAAAATGGCCACTTTACTTACTACAACCAACTGCACATGCGCAGATCGACGCGACTTGCATTTGAAAACACACCATTCTGACCCACACAAGCTTCACTTTGACACCTTCCACGACCCATTCGGACCCATAGCGGTCATCTCTACCCCAAACACACACCCACATACCCCCCCAAAATGCCTGCTTTCTATACTACGGCCAGACTGCGCATGTGCAGAATGACCATATTTCTACCCCACATCCACGCCACCAGATGCTCCATTACATAGGCTTCACATGGATACCTCACACGACCCATTCGAACCGTGAATAGCCCATCTCTAACCCAAACACACCCACACACACCCCCAAAAATGCCTGCTTTCTATACTACGGCCAGGCTGCGCATGCACCGATTATTGAAAACGTACGAATTATTAGTGTAGTCAAGTGCTCCTGCATGAGAGCTTCAAAATAAGACCTCATACGACACCATTGGACCACCAGGGACTCACCTAGACTCCAACACGTCCACCCAGTATGGATTTATACATACATTGGGCTTATATCCCAGTATATGGGTCTATATGGGGCTATAGACAGACCTCGAACTTTTTTCAAAAATTTCACCGTTTCGTGCCGGGACACTTCCTATCATGTTTGTCTTGACGAGACTAAGAAAACAAATCCAAACAACCATACCGCAAATGTCTAGAAGTAGGTTTCCCAGTGGGACAAACATTGGTCCTATACCCCTAGTATGGGTCTATATGGGGCTACGTAAACAAATCCTGAAATCTGGTGACCATCTTGGATTTTTGCTAATTTAGAGTATTTATAGTGTTCTTATTTTGTTTCCAATGAATGGTTGGCCCCTTTATAAGAGTTTAGATAAAATGAAACAAATATTGGATGACATTTGAATGAATAATTGGCAATTATGTTTAAAAAATGATTTTCGATGATGGCCATTTTGAAATTCAAAATGGAGGTCCCAAATGTTAATGCAAAAACTGGCACCCATTCTTTTCGTAATCAGCGAACTTTCTAGATGTGTTTAGACATGAGTGCCAAGAATCTACCCGAAAAAATGACAAATCTGGAAAATATTACGTAAGCCCATAGACTAATAGGAATTCAACCCATTGTTATAGAGGTACGACAGACTAACAACACACAAAGTTAGAACAAAGTACCCGGTGACATCACGGATCATTCAATCACTGGATATTATTACCAGCCGGTAATTTTCAAACACTAATCCCTTGTCTTCCACGCCCGCTGCTGATGCACGAGGCTGGCTTCGAGGGAGCCCCCGGTGACTTCAACAAAGCAAGCCCCATACTGAACTCGCGGGGAAAAGTTCGTGGTCTGAAAAGAACAAGTGGTTATATATTGTGTCCGTGTAAGCATGGACCCACAAAGGATATTCACGAGAGATTCACTTCACAAACCTCGAAATCTAATCAGCTAATACAGGGAAAACAGGACAGAATTCTCCGTGATTTTTACAGTCAGTTCTCTGAAATATATATTTTTCCACGTGCATTGCTGCATAATTTGACGAGAGAAAAAATTAAAATAACCGATTTTAAAGAATTTTGAATGTGTTGATTTGCCTTTTGTTTCCTGATAAATTTTTTACTTTCTTCTACTTCTTTCCAAATCTAACTTTTTTTAAAAATTCCTGATGCTCATCTAATGGGTAATAAAATCTCGTGGGTATGTAATTGGTACAGTACTTGTGCACTTGTATATCCTTGTAGCTTTAAAACAGTTTATCTCTAAATAATAGTATGTACAAAAGTGCTTTGGTATTGAAATTGCCTCACAAAAGAACATCTTACAGAAGCACTTCAAAGAGATTGTCCCACAAAAGAACATTATGATTATTGAGATTAATCACTGAATAGACCTACAGCTTTACCTTTGAAAACTAATTGCCCCACAACATGACTTACATGTAATATGTTTTTTTTCTGAAATAACAAATTATTTGTTATGCAATAAATTGAAGGTGCATATTATTATCCGACAAGTGATACTGAATATGCATATGTGTAACAGGTTGAGTGAGTGGGTGAGTGAATATGATTTAACGTCGCTTTCAACTATATTTCAGTCATATCACGACGTTGGGTCCTATTCCTTTTCACACCCGAGAACCTCACTGAATAGACCTACAGCTTTACCTTTGAAAACTAATTGAAAACGGACAGTTCACTTCCCTCATATGATGATCCAGGGTATGTTGTGAAGCGAAATAGGACAGACATCTTTCACATTATATTGGAATTCAGACATGTTGTAGGAGTTAGTTACGAATCAGCGAGATGGATCGAATATAAGTCAAAATCAAGTTATGAGGGCTATAATTGAAACGCTTGCCTATAATCAAACCGTGCGATTTCTGTTTATTCAATCACACCTGTTACACCGTCAACTATAGTTCAATCTCACATCTCGGTACGTTCTAAAATCGAATCCCTAAAATCAATACAATTATGTAACGTGACCGCCTCCTATCTGTATAGCGAGGTTATAATCGATATATATATACCGCTTAATTATCAGTCGAGTGTTTGGTAACACTAATTGCAATTTTTGTAAAAATTAATAGGACCTACGATATAGGCCTCATTTTGAATGATTAGCGTACAGATTCGGAGAATTTATTGATATGAATCCGTACTATATATATCGAAATAATATCTTTTTGTAAAAGCGATATAAAACTTAAGATATAGGTTATTTAATCGTTATTAATGATTAACGTATGAATTCGGAAGGTTTATTAATAATATCATATGTAGATCTATACTATATATATATATTCAGGTAAATTATAACGTATATAATTTATTAATATCCAGACGCAATAATTTATACAAATAGAAATTGATAATGACGTATGACAGCGCTCGGTGGGTGATGGTGGCTTGCGGTGGCTATGTGGGTTTGGGTGGCTTGTGGATAACTGTGATACGCCTTCTCTACTACTCTGAATAACAAATTATTTGTTATGCAATATTGAAGGTGCATACTATTATCCGACAAGTGATACTGAATATGCATATGTGTAACAGGTTGAGTGAGTGGGTGAGTGAATATGATTTAACGTCGCTTTCAACTATATTTCAGTTATATCACGACGTTGGGTCCTATTCTTTTTCACACCCGAGAACCACACGAGCGGGGTCGGGAACCCCACGGGTACCTCAGTTACTCGCCTCTTACGACAAGCTCTCTGAGGGGCTGAGGCCTATTCTTATACCGTGCCCTGCGTGTGCACAACGACGGACATCCCAGGTCAATCCCCGGAAGCCCCATAGGATATCATACTTGGGGGGGGGGGGGATGACTAATAATTGGGGGTGGGGGTGGGGTTGGAGGAAAGTTTCCTGCTTCCATCCGGAGCCGTACTGATCAATTGATTTGTCAGCGACATCAGCAAAAGCTTTTAGAAGTTCTTCGAATATTCACTTGTTCAACCGTTTTCTCAGTGGGATATCCCTAAAAGTCATACAGATTTGCATTTAGAAATATAAAATAAAGCTTCAAATTATTGGATCCTTAATGACCTACATATTAGGTAGAAATATGACTAGTCGTAGATATCAAAGATTGAAGACCGACTGGTGGTGTCAAAATCATGGCCTCTGGCGATGGCATACGTTTTTTCCAGGTTTGGGGTGATTTTTAAGTCGAAAATATCGCTCGGCACCGCCGCTGTTATGTATGAAATACGTGTATATTGACTGAACTTGTAATCAACATATCCTGAATTTATGAAAGCCGTGTGACGAGAGTTTGTGGGTACAATATTAACTGGATAAACGGATTTTGACCTCAAAACTTGAGAAAAAAAAATGGCCAGACAACTTTGCACGATTTTTGTCCATAAAATCCGCCTCTGGAAATTCCCTTAACTCGGAGTTGAAAAGATCAGTCATTTTTTGAGTAGAAATGACGATTTGAGTTTACCTGATTATGCCAACGAGCGGCGGTGTGTTTAATTTTCGAAAAGCGCACTCCGCGCAAACATCGACGAAATCCATCAAACTGTGTCGTTGTTGGAGAGCATACGACCACGTGGTTAATTCAAGTCAAACAAAATGGCGAAATTAAACTATCCGGTAAGAATTTCACACATTCATGCAGGAGATATATATATAAGATGCAGTTCTATATTTTCTACATCAATCAGGTAATAAATTAGGCACCGCATGTTTACAAAGTGCCAAACAATCTCAGTAAACTCAGATATAATATCACAGAATATTATATCTGAATTCAGCCATAAATCCCATGCGAATTTGAAACTACATTTGTTAGCCAATCAGGTGGCCAGCATATTGAAATCACGCCCACAGTAATTACACCCGGTAGCATATGTGGACTAATATATAAACATTCTCGAGAAACAGTATCCAAATATGGCATCATTTCCAGACTGTGCACATGGTAAACCGCCCCGCCGAATACTCCCGCCGAAAAGTCTGGCTTTGTTTTGGGGGTAGAAAATATCAAAAGATTGTGCCGCGCGTAATCTCCGTGAAGTAAACGTCAATCAGTGTCAGAGAGCAAAGTCAGAAATTGCCGTGATTGACTTATTATGGGATCTCGCATAATATCGGCGAACATTTCGCACGAAGTTTTCATAGATGGTATTTTCCTGAGTTACCATCTTGGTTTACCTAGATTGAGTGCCAAATATATGATTCTAGTAAATGCATAGTTCATGACTATTGATTGTTAGGCAGAGTGCCAAATACAACAATAAAACGGAAATTTATAGAAAGTCAAGATTCCTCATTTTAGACACAAATTGAATCAAATCTATAGGTTGTAAATATCAGTATTCAATATAATTCACCCCAATTATGTTTCTTTCATGGTTATGTTTTTCAAATATAGCAATTTATGTATCAATATAATAGATGTAATCTATTCAATAGGTTCAAATAATTTCAAGTATCATTGTGTTTATTCTGTCCATCATTGTAACCGCTTGGATCAATGTTTTTATTTTTATTTTTTATTTTAAACCTTCTTCAGTGAATTCTAAGAATAAAATCATTGATCTGCTCAATTCCTTAAATTAATTCAAAATTAATAACATCATGCACACATGTACCCGGAATTGTTTGTCAATTCTGTTTCTAGTACAAATATGAGTATAGCAAATGGTGATTTTTTTTGTATACCGGTGTTGTTTGAATGGATACCTGTAAAATGTTATGTCTGATAATTTGTTCTGTTCTCATATTTAGCGAGATTATTCTTATAAATTTGGCAAAGTTTATCAACACTAACAAAATACAGTTGTTTGGCTAGTTCCCAGTTAAAATGCAAAATATAAAGGTGATGGGAAAAGAATACTGATGCAACTGATATGAATGGTGGCAATTTACGAACGTTATGTTGAGTATATTTCAGTAGGAAAAGATTGAAACCAGTATAGTTGGAAATTCACGAATAAGAACTAAGCAGCATTATAGTACCCATGGCCACTCAGTCAGCTGTTGGATCCTCGGATCGGCAAATCAAAGGCGACGTTTGAGTGCATGGTTTGTGCCCCATGAATGCATACCAGTAGTAATAGAAGAGTAAATTCCCACCAGGGGCGCCACCGGTCTTGTAACGTCAATTCAGGTTCCGGTCACGTGACCGGAAGTGACATTTGACCCCTGCGCATGCGCACTATACCGAATATTGATAATGGAGCGCAAGGGACAAAGGTCACTTCCGGTCACGTGACCGGAAACGGAAGTGACGTCACAAGACTGTTGGCGCCCCCTGGTGTCTATATGATGGAATTTACTCTTTATGGATATTAATAATGGTGACCTGATGGCGCTCCCGTCGGAAGTAGGTCAGTGTGGTCCCAGAAGTGTTTATACAAAAGCGAATATTAATAATGGTGCACAGGGGTCGAAGGTCACATCCGCCTCAGGTGACAGCCCGGAGTTATCTCCTCCTATTTCCAGTTTTCGCCACCAGGGCAACAAGGGACCTGCCTCGAACGCATTTATAATGTGAACTTTCAAGATGGCGATTTTCAAATTGGCGGCCGCACAACGTTCGTCCTACGTTAGTCCCGGAATGCACGTCATCAAGGAGGGCCCCCGACAATATCGCCAGCACTGTGCCCAGCAATACGTCACGGTCACGTGACCTCCGCAGCGCCCCCTGTCGGAAATATGCCAAGAGATGCACTTAACATCAGGTCAAACGGATATGACTCGAAAGTGACGTCACAGTCATGAGGTCAACCCATCTCAAGAGCTCATTTTACTTGTAGCACATCAAGAAAATCTAGCCATATATACGAGGGTCAGTCAGCGTGTGCGTCATTATAATGTGAACATTCAAGATGGCGATTTTCAAAATGGCGACCGCACAACGTTCGTCCTACGTTAGTCTCGGAATGCATGTATAGAGGATAGTCCCTGACAATATCGCTAGCACTATGCCCAGCATAAATGGCGAGTGGGGAACCCTCGTCATAGCCATACAGCAAGAAACCGTATTGGCACGAAAAAAAAAAATACATGAAACCATGGGAAGTAAGGCTGATAGTAATAAACATGACCTATAGGTGTTGTACGATGTTATTATGACCAATCTATGATCAGTGCAACCCCAGGGTCGAGCGTTTATTGTCCATTACATCTCTACAAAAAATATATATACAAAATGGCGGCGCTTGCTGTGGGGATTCCCCTTTTAACATCACGACATCGATCGCGCTGCACTCTGGAGGCAAGGAAGACGACTCTGACTGGGCGAACCCTCTCTAGGCCGAATTCCGGGTTATTCCTAATTCGCACATTTGCATCTATATGGAAAATGCCTGTATGGGGTATAGGGGTGGTCATTTTTTCTCGTGGATTTTACTATGGGTTGTGGGATCTTGTTTTCGTCGTCTCACCACGTAGAACACGATGGGAGGGGTCTAGAAGCTAAGCGGTGATTTTTCTTTTTAAATTGAGGTAGGCCTGCATAGGCCCATACTGGCTCAGTGGACAATGTTGGTTCCACTGGGAAACCCACTCCTGGACGTTTGCGACATGGGTTGTGGGATCGAAGTTAAGCGGTGAATTTTTTTGAAAAAGTCACTGTGCGCATGCGCATTGGGTAAGTAGCGCTGGGGTGGACGTTTTGGGGTCTAGTTGGGCCCCTAGTGGTCCGATTGGATCGAGTGAGGTATCAGTGTGAAGCACTCGTGTGGAGCATCCGACTGGTTGGGTGTGACGTGGAACTAACGTCATCCCGTGCATGCGCAGTAGACCAACTGGGAATGGACTTTTTGGGGTCGAGGTCTGCCCATAGTGGTTCGAATGAGTCGTGGGAGGTGTCAAAGTCAAGCGATCCTCCAGGGCGATCAAGTCATGCGTGGGTGCATGTAAAATTAGGATTTGACCCGAAAATATAAAAAGCGGAACACGGACTTTACCCCTAAAATAGGGGAAACCCTTATCAACCAGGTCTAGAGGGGCTAATATCGGTCCCCGGCTTATGGGGTCTGCCGACAGATTTTTGGTAGTAATATGTATCGTTTAATGCTAATAATCAAATACTTGTAGAAATAACCACCCATCTTGTGTACCAGTATTTAAATATATTAATTGTTGAATTGGTTGTAATATGTAACACCTCTTGGGAATGTGGAATTTTATTTTTATGTGACAATAATGCTACCAATTGTCATCAAATCCTTCCCACTAGTGGCGCACTTCAACCGCCATAGTGACCTGATATACTTTATGAATACTCCGACACTCTTTCAGCATTAATGGTAGCTAATGTGATCGGGTCATATAACCAACTTGATATACATATATATATACTGCTGATGTTCATCACAATGTGCACAATATGCACAGACAGGGTTACGCGGCCAATATGCTATATATATACCGCTGACATTCACTACAATGTGTACAATATGCACAGGTAGAGTCACATGGATGTCTTAATGAAATTTTCCATAATTTGTACAGATATATATATGTATCTGTGTATATGAGTGTGTGTATGTGTATGAATATGTATACATATGTACAGATATATATATGTATCTGTGTATATGAGTGTGTGTATGTGTATGAATATGTATGCATATGTACAGATATATATATGTATCTGTGTATATGAGTGTGTGTATGTGTATGAATATGTATACATATGTACAGATATATATATGTATCTGTGTATATGAGTGTGTGTATGTGTATGAATATGTATACATATGTACAGATATATATATGTATCTGTGTATATGAGTGTGTGTATGTGTATGAATATGTATACATATGTACAGATATATATATGTATCTGTGTATATGAGTGTGTGTATGTGTATGAATATGTATACATATGTACAGATATATATATGTATCTGTGTATATGAGTGTGTGTATGTGTATGAATATGTATACATATGTACAGATATATATATGTATCTGTGTATATGAGTGTGTGTATGTGTATGAATATGTAGTATACATATGTACAGATATATATGTATCTGTGTATATGAGTGTGTGTATGTGTATGAATATGTATACATATGTACAGAGATGTATATATATGTATCTGTGTATATGAGTGTGCAGTATGTGTATGAATATGTATACATATGTACAGATATATATATGTATCTCAGTATATGAGTGTGTGTATGTGTGTATGAATATGTATACATATGTACAGATATATATATGTATCTGTGTATATGAGTGTGTGTATGTGTATGAATATGTATACATATGTACATATATATATATGTATCTGTGTATATGAGTGTGTGTATGTGTATGAATATGTATACATATGTACAGATATATATATGTATCTGTGTATATGAGTGTGTGTATGTGTATGAATATGTATACATATGTACAGATATATATATGTATCTGTGTATATGAGTGTGTGTATGTGTATGAATATGTATACATATGTATGTATATATATATGTATCTGTGTATATGAGTGTGTGTATGTGTATGAATATGTATACATATGTACAGATATATATATGTATCTGTGTATATGAGTGTGTGTATGTGTATGAATATGTATACATATGTACAGATATATATATGTATCTGTGTATATGAGTGTGTGTATGTGTATGAATATGTATACATATGTACAGATATATATATGTATCTGTGTATATGAGTGTGTGTGTATGTGTGATGAACATGTACACATATGCATGTATATATATACATCTGTGTATATGAGTGTGTGTATGTGTATGAATATGTATACATATACACATATATGCATCCGTGTACAAGGAGTGCAGGTGTATGTACATGAACATGCATACATATGTACAGATATATATATGCATCTGTGTATATGAGTGTGTGTATGTGTATGAATATGTATACATGTAAATACAGATATATATATGTATCTGTGTATATGAGTGTGTGTATGTGTATGAATATGTATACATATGTACAGATATATATATGTATCTGTGTATATGAGTGTAAAAGTATGTGTATGAATATGTATACATATGTATGTATATATATGTATCTGTGTATAGAGTGTGTGTATGTGTATGAATATGTATACACATGTACAGATATATATATGTATCTGTGTATATGAGTGTGTGTATGTGTATGAATATGTATACATATGTATGTATATATATGTATCTGTATATGAGTGTGTGTATGTGTATGAATATGTATACATATGTACAGATATATATATGTATCTGTGTATATGAGTGTGTGTATGTGTATGAATATGTATACATATGTATGTATATATATATGTATCTGTGTATATGAGTGTGTGTATGTGTATGAATATGTATACATATGTACAGATATATATATGTATCTGTGTATATGAGTGTATGTGTATGAATATGTATACATATGTATGTATATATATATGTATCTGTGTATATGAGTGTGTGTATGTGTATGAATATGTATACATATGTACAGATATATATATGTATCTGTGTATATGAGTGTGTGTATGTGTATGAATATGTATACATATGTATGTATATATATATGTATCTGTGTATATGAGTGTGTGTATGTGTATGAATATGTATACATATGTACAGATATATATATGTATCTGTGTATATGAGTGTGTGTATGTGTATGAATATGTATACATATGTATGTATATATATATGTATCTGTGTATATGAGTGTGTGTATGTGTATGAATATGTATACATATGTACAGATATATATATGTATCTGTGTATATGAGTGTGTGTATGTGTATGAATATGTATACATATGTACAGATATATATATGTATCTGTGTATATGAGTGTGTGTATGTGTATGAATATGTATACATATGTACAGATATATGTGTATATTATTATGATGTCCTAATTGTGACAATTAAATACTTGGTGAAGTAACCACCCACCAGCCTCCAATAAGGAATTCACAATGTGAATTATATGTACGAGTAGGGTCTCGCGGTCACCCATAATGATGATGTCTAATTGGAGGGAGGGAGGGAATTTGGCTTAATGTCACACTCAAGTCTGTTTCACTCATATGGTGACAGTCAGTTTGGTTGGTGGAGGAAGCCGGAGTACCCGGAGAGAACCACCGCCCTTCGGCAAGTAACTGACAAACTTTCACACATGGACCAGCTGGGCTCGAACCCGTGCCGGTTCAGCGATGTGAGGCTAGTGGTCACCAGCGAAGCGCCTTAGACCACTCGGCCACCGAGGGCCCCTTGTCTAATTGGTAGTAATATGAATCGATTAATGGTAATAATCAAAAAGTTGTTAAAATAACCACCCATCATGTCTACAATTTCATATAAATATATCGCTGACATTCATTACAATGTGTATAATAAGCACAGGTAGGGTCACCCAAAATGATGTCTCAATGAAATTTCTCATAATGTGTAGAGATATATATATATAAAATTGTCGAAACTACCTACAATGTGGTCAGTACCGGTATGGTCAATATTAATGATGATGGCTTAATGATGGCAATTAAAAACTTGGTCAAGTAACCACCCACCAGTCTCCAATTAATATATATATATATATATATATATATATATATATTGTTGAAATTTTCACAATGTCAATTATATGCACAGGTGGGGCCATTTTGTCACCCATAATGATGATGGTAGTAATATGTATCGATTAATGGTAATAATTAAATACCTGTTGAAATAACCACCCATCATGTCTACAATTAAATGTTTATGTTGTTGAAATCAGAACTGCTAAAAAGGAGATGTCAGATATTTTACATATTGTGACCGTGATTGCCTCCCCCTAACTGTACAAGGCATAATGTGTACCTGTATTTAATGTACCAAGTGTTGAATTGGTAGTAATGTGCATCAACTCTTGGAAATACGCATTTTTATTCTTGTGTGACAATAACGCTACCAACTGTCATCAAATCCTTCCCACTAGTGGCGTACTTGACCACCCTAGTCACATCAGTAAAAGCTAATGTGATCGATAACCCCTCATCATTTTCAATGTAACCAGTTTCATATTTTTCTATGAGTTAAAATAACTGTTATACTGCCCAGCTGCATCAAATATCAGTTTTGTTGATAGTCAACGTTATTATAATTCTGATTGTTTTTGTGTAAATATGTTAATTTATGACCTCTGGGCAAATTTCATTACCATTCTGTGTGCTGTGAAAATAGATTATACGAAATCCAACTGCAAATGCATTAATGAATTATTACGACCAAATTAATGAGGACGTTCCATTCCCTGACCCTTCATCCTTATTTCCTTTCTCTAACGAAGTCGAAATTCCAAATACCACCATACAAGGGACTAACTCACATGGTGAAATTGATCTAAGTTTCCTCAATAACAAATGTTTTAATCCTATAGAATTAAATGATATTGATCAGTGCAAATCTTTTACAGATGACAACGAATACGAAATCTCACACTGGCAAAAGATTCATGTTCACCAATCTAACTATTATACCGAAAACTCTTTTTTAGAAGAATCCAAATTACTTAATATCCCACATAATAGCGAATCACTATCCTTCTTACACCTAAATGCGAGAAGTCTGCGTAAGCACTTCTCTGAAATCACTGGTTTTATATATAACTTACAATTCAATTTCTCTGTCTTAGGATTCTCTGAAAGCTGGTTGGACCCCGCAACAGAAAAATTGTTCGATATTCCCGGATACAAACCATTCCCATCATCGAGAAGTAAACGAAAGGGCGGCGGTCTAATACTCTATATCAAAGACACCATTGAATCGTGCCAAGTGCGTGAGGATATGTCATACTGTGATGACGATGGTGAATTTGAATCTCTCTTCCTCGAAATAGATTTTAACAAAACCAAATATATAGTTGGTATTGTATATAGACCTCCTGGCAAAAATGTAAACATTTTTAATACTCATTTATTAGAAATATTAAGATCATGTCATATTGAAAGAAATAAATGCATTTTAATGGGAGATTTTAATGTTGACCTTTTCAAGACAGATATCCATGCCCCATCGAAAAACTTTCTTGATATTCTAAAATCGAACTATTTTTTCCCTCAAATAACTAAACCCACCAGAGTGAAATCACATTCGGCAACATTAATTGACAACATATTCATTAATTTTCACGAGGATAACCTCCTGTCGGGGATACTCCTAACGGACATTTCCGACCATTTCCCTATATTTCATATACTGCATTCTTCAAGCAACGTAACACCAGATAAGTCAACAGTATCCTACCGTCGAGTTACTCCTGAATTAAAGGATCTCTTTATACATCGGATGAAGAATGTCACATGGGATAATGTCGTACACGAGGAAAGAGATGTTAACGTAGCTCTGGATAATTTCCTGACAAATTTTGATTCCGCATATAACGAATGCTTTCCTATAGCTACGTTTGAACCGTCGTCTCATCGCATCATTAGACCTTGGATATCGTATGGCATTCTTACTTCCATTCATGAAAAAAATAGACTTTATCGCGAATACCTTGTAAACAGGGACGAAAATTCTCATAAACTGTACAGAACCTATAGGAATAAATTGAACAAATTTATACGTTATGCCAAAAAGGTTTATTTCGAACAGAAATTTAATGAGTGTAATCAATCAAAGGAACATGGAAAACCCTCAATCAACTCATGAATCGTAAAAAAGACAAATCAATATCTCGATCTTTTACTATCGATGGGAATGAAACTTCGGATACTACGACCATTGCTGATAAATTCAACGAATATTTCAGTACTGTTGCCTGTACCTTAGATTCCAACATTCCTCAAGTTCAACCAGCTTACAGTGAATTTCTTGGCCCTTCTATTGTCGAAAACTTTGGATTTATCTCTACAACTCCTGCTGATATCTGCAGTCTCATTTTGAATTTGAAGTCCGCATCGCCCGGCCTGGATGGTCTTCCTATGTCTTTTGTCAAACTTGTGGCAACTTCTGTTTCTGTTCCCCTTGCTCATCTTATGAACCTGTCTTTTCGTTTTGGTATTGTTCCAGATGCATTTAAATCTGCTAAGGTTACACCCATTTTCAAATCTGGTGAACAATCCCTCTTTTCAAACTATAGGCCAATATCTGTCTTACCGGCTCTCAGTAAAATACTAGAAAAGCTTGCAGTAAATATGATGACCAAATTTCTTGAAGCGAACAATGTAATTTCAGATAATCAGTACGGATTTAGATCAAACCACTCAACTGCCCATGCGGCAATTTCTTTGTATGATAAATTGGTTGCAGCAAAGGACGCGAAACAATTTAGTGCCATAACCTTTCTGGATCTATCAAAAGCCTTTGATACGGTCAACCATGATATTCTCCTCTCTAAGCTACACCATTATGGTTTTCGGGACACGGCCAATAATTGGTTCAGGAGTTATCTATCTAATAGAATACAGCGTGTTTCCTACAATAATATACTTTCATCTCCCATGAATATCACATGTGGGGTACCACAAGGTTCGATTCTTGGCCCCCTCCTCTTTCTCATCTACATTAATGACATAAATAATGCTACAGACCTCCTTCGCATCATCCTATTTGCCGACGACACAAGTGTTGTATATTCCTCTGTAAATCTTGACCATGTCATCAGAATCATGTCACAAGAACTAGATAAACTCCACATATGGTTTTCGGCAAACCGACTATCTTTGAACGTCAAAAAAACCAAACTCATGATTATCAAGCCTAACAAACAACGTCTGCAGCCGCCGCCACATTTAGTTATAGCCGGTGAACAGATTGAAACCGTCGATTGCTTCAAGTTCCTCGGTGTAGTTTTTAATAGCAAGTTAAATTGGACAAACCATATTGACTATATTTGTAAAAAGGTAGCCAGAAATACAGGAATCATTAACCACATAAAAAACTCCGTAAACAAGAAAACACTCCTTATTCTGTACTACTCCATGATCTTTCCGTACCTATCGTATTGCAACATCCTCTGGGGGAACACTTATACCACTCACCTGAATTCTTTAATATTGCTTCAAAAGCGTATTGTCCGTATCATTACCTTCTCGAATAAACGCGACCATACTCAACCCCTATTTTCAGATCTAAAAATCCTGCCAGTTATAAGCTTGAACTTATATAGTTGCTTAAATCTGGTTCATAAGTTCCAATATCATTTTGAGTTTATTCCTGCTCAGTTCCATGATCACTTTACAAAGTTGTCTGAAGTCCATCATTATCCTACAAGAAATCGCGAGGTGAACTTATACAGACCCTTTTATGTATCTAATTTTTCCTATTATACAGTCAGAGTCACGGGACCTCGGGAATGGAACAAGCTCCCCTCAAGACTTAAAAACATAACATCCTCCTCATTGTTTAAATCAAACCTCAAAGCTTTTTTATTTGAAAATTGATCTATTTTCACTAATTTGCCTTTATTGATTATTCCATTGCCTATTGAACGTTCCACTGTCACCAGTTGTCGTTTAGCACTCTGACCAGAGCTATTTCTCATGGGATAGAACAAGCCCATTGGGCTTTATTCCCGCCATAATTAAACCTTCTATGAAGATATGTACTTATTATATTCTTACTTTAATTGGTGAATACAATTTCATTCATTCAATATTGTAGATAACGCTGAATTGTAGTTATTTGACCACCAGCTGATATACAACCGGTTGGAGCGTACCTGCCAATGAAAGCATGGAGATATTCTCCTGTCGACGAACTTCGCTCCTTGTCATTGAAGTTTTACTCCTCATTATGCTTTTTTTGATAATTACTCTACCTTTCACTTATATGTATGGTATGTTTGACAGTTTATGTAAATCTGTAGTGTGCAATGTATTATTAAATATTGATTCGAATATGTGCAACTATGTTGGTTCCCGATTGATACTCAATTTAAATGTATGTTTTCCTTTGGAAAATGGGTAACGATCTTCTATCATATAGGGTATCAATCGGGGCCTTCTACCTGAGGACACACAGTTGTAGTCGTGGAACTAGAAATCGTAACACCAATTTATGGCTAGGCAATCTCAATTATATTGAATGTTTAAGCTGCAATCTCAAATCCTTTATAGTTTTTGCAACTCTCTTGGCTCTCCAAGGCATATATCAAAATAGCAACATTATTATAATCCTCTTATTATTACTCATTATTTGTGGTGACGTTGAAGTTAACCCAGGGCCCGACACTTCAACCCAAATCGATGGACTATAAGGATCCTTCACCTAAATGCACGCAATACACGAAATAAGATCCCGTATGTGGAAGACATAGCCGAAGACTTTGACATAATGTGCTTCACTGAAACGAACCTGGATCAATCTGTTGATGAAAATAACCTTATTATAGAAGGATTTAATAAACCATATAGAAAAGATCGGGACCCATCAGCACTGAATTCGTGGGGCGGGATATTAATATATACTTCCACACAGCTTAAATGCAGCCGCCAGCCAGACTTAGAAATTAACTTGATCGAAACAATTTGGATAAAAATTGAACTAAATGGAAAATCCTACATTACTCCAAAGAGTCCAGCCTTTATATATGAAAACTTTGAAAATATGGTCGAAAATGCGCTGGATACTAATTCAAACCTTGTACTATGCTAAATGACGATCTGTTAAACGACAACTCGCGTTATCTGAGCCACATTTGTGACCGTCTTAATATCAGTAATATTATAAACGAGCTCACCAGAGTAACATCCCATTCGGCCACATTGCTAGACCCAATCATCATTACTGACACCATAAATGTTCAAGACTGTGAAGTAATAAGGGTCGACGGAGATATAAGTGATCATAGGGCTACCTATATCGAGGTTCTAGTGAAACATAACTTGAAACATGCATACAAGAGACAAGTTTGGGTATATAAGGCAGCAAACTTCGACATTTTCAATAATTTGATATCCGTTTTCGACTGGACAGCAACTCTGGAAAATTCCAAAGATGTTGATGAAGCTGCGGAAAAATTTACTAATCAATACCTGGAATTTGCTAAGATGAGTATCTCATACAAAACTGTGACAATACGACCTAAAGATAAACCCTGGTATGATTCTGACCTAAGAAAAGTAATGAGAAAGCGTGACAGACTGAAAAAAAGGCACTCAAGACTAATAGACTTCTAGACTGGAACAAATACAAACGCAGTAGGAACCAAGTTAATAACATGAAAAAATATGCCCAAACTAATTATTACAATAACATTGGAAACCTCGAAAACAAATGACCCAAAATTTTACTGGAAAACATTAAAGAGATTCGTTAGCGATCCTCAAAATACATCTGAAATCCCCCCTTTAAGAATACAAAACTCGGGACAAACGGAATCCATCTGTTTTAGTGATATAGACAAAGCGAATGCATTGAATGATTTTTTCGCTTCCATCTCTATTATAGATGATTCGGCTACCGATTTACCTCAGTTTGAGTATAAATGCGACAGCTTACTAAACAGTATTGCCATTAACGAAGACGAAGTTCGTGATATTATTAACAGCATCAAATTGAATAAAGCAGTAGGTCCAGACGCAATCAGCCACAGAATGCTTAAAGGTTGTGTCAAGACCATTGCTAAACCACTGTGTCAGTTATTTAACATGTCACTGACAAGCAAACAATTTCCTAAATGTTGGAAAAATTCAAATATATTACCTATTTTTTACCTATTGTAAAGCCCTAGATGAAGGCACAAACTCATGCATGGTTTTTTGTGATATATCCAAAGCCTTCGACACGGTATGGCACAAGGGGTTACTGTTTAAGTTGCAACAATATGGAATTGCAGGTGCATTATTGAATTGGATGAAAAGCTATCTTGAGGATCGATCATCAAAAGTTGTTGTGGGAAATTCAAACTCCAATACACAAAAAGTAAATGTCCCACAGGGTTCCGTGTTAGGCCCTTTGTTATTTCTGATATACATTAACGACATAGCGGACAAACTTATAAGTCTTACCAGACTTTTTGCAGATGACTCTTGTTTGCAGTTCTCGTCACTTAACATTTTTGATATTGAAAGAGTAGTTAACTGGGATCTACTGTCCTTATTGGAATGGTCAAAACAATGGCTTCTGAACTTCAATGCCCTAAAAACCATTTTAATTCTGTTCTCAAATAAGACTTTACCAATATATCCTAAAATCTATTTTGACCAATTTCTCCTTCAGGCTTCCACCAACCATCGTCACCTAGGCCTGATTCTGCAAGACAACTGTAAATGGAGTAGTCACATTAATCACATTATCAATATCGCCTCTCAACGCATTGGAATGATGAGAAAACTGAAATACCAGCTCAGCAGACAGGCATTATCTCAAATATATCTATCTTTTGTGAAACCCATGTTAGAATACGGTTCTGTGATCTGGGATGGATGCACATTAGAAGAAGCGGATCAACTGGAAAAGCTTCAATTTGCTGCAGCACGAATTGTTTCCGGTCTTCCTGCTTATGCCAGTAGAGAATCCCTTTTGTTGGAAACTGGCTGGGAAACCTTGGCAAACAGACGAAAAATTGCAAAATTGAAAGTAATGTACCAAATTCACAATGGAGAAAGTCCCGACTATATATACCATTTAATGACACCCCAAGTGGGACAAACCACTCCGTACAACTTGAGGAATGACGCAAATTATGCGACGCCCCGAACACGTTTAAATATATCCAAAAATTCATTTATCCCGTCAGCTATTCAGGAATGGAACAAACTTAGTTACGATACAAGAAACAAACCATCCACTTCTGCCTTCCACCACTGATTAACTAAGAAAACTCGTATATCTAAATACAGTTTGATTGGTTCAAGGAAACTTAACATCGTATTAACCCAACTAAGACATCAATGCAGCCAATTAAACGCAGATTTAATGAGAAGGAATTTGTCTATTACATCTAGCTGTAGATGTGGAGAACCAAGAGAGGATGCTTATCACTATTTCTTTATTTGTCCCTTATATACCAATCTAAGGGATGAATTACAAAACGACTTGCCTCCAAACTATAACCTCCAAGATATATTGTCGGGAAATGAGTCGTTCACAAACGAAATGAATAATAATATGTGCAAGTCAGTTTTAACATTTATTAAGAACACCTCAAGATTCAATTTGTAGCACGATTACGACGTAGTTACCTCAGCCGAAGGATTAGTATGTACTTGTACCGAGTTCTGTGAGAATCCTAGCACGCTACAGTCAAGTTGCCACCATATACTCAATAATCTGCTATAGTCTGTTTCTTCCGTGTAAGTTGCTAAAAATGCAAATCTAAAACATCTCATTTGTGACATGTATATATTCACACAGATTCAGCCAAAACGTCATTATTTTTCTTGTTGTGAACACATGTTATGTATCCATATTTGTAGGGAGAGAGGTGAATAAGTTGATTATAGAACTTGACCCCAATCCCATGTACTACAGTTTGTAAATAAATAAGTTTAAACAAAACAAAACAAACAGAGGCAGGGTGGGTGACTGGGTGTATGTAAGATTAGGATTGGGTCGAAAATATAAAAAGCGGAACACGGACTTTGCCCGTAAAATAGGCAAAACCCTTATCAACCAGGTCCAGAGGGGCTGTGGGGGGCATAATCGTGCATTTGCGCTTCATCGTGTCAGCACCAAGTCTTGTAAACAAATTGCGCCTAATACCGTGTTGCGCCTAATCATGTAGAAAATTTGCGCTTAATGGTGGAACTGCGCCTAATCGTGTACGAAATTTGCGCCTATTTGTGTAAATGCGCCTAGTCATGTAAGGACGCCGCGTTTAACCATGCAACTGCTCCTGATCATATGAACCATATTGCGCCTAATTCCGCGTTGCGCCTAATCGTGTAGAAAAAATGCTCCTAATTGTGGAAATGCGCCTATTCGTGTAGGAGATTTGCTCCTAATTGTGGAAATGCGCCTATTCGTGTGAGAAATATGCGTCTAATCGTGGAAACTCGCTTATTTGTGGAAATCATTTTGCGCCTAATTATGCGTTGCGCATAATCGTGTAGAAAATTCGCGTCTGTGGAAATACGCCTATAGAGGCTGCGCCTAAACGTGTAGTCATGACTACGACATAATATAGAGCAGGAATACGGATTTGAAGATTGGAACATCATGATGGGCGGCTAGATTATAACTCCAAGCCAGACAGTTTATTGAATTGCTGTGCCCACCCCGAATTAAAGTTTTTCGACTGTATTTGTGAAAAGCTACTAAACCTCAAGAACAGTTCACAGATATCGGATATAATCTGTTCTAAAACCATGCTTTGATTAATCATTTCATTTCCGGAGCTAATGCTGCAATAGGACGTAAAAGCGTTGAAATGACCACGAGGAAATGTTTCCGAAATCGCACTTTTACGAGCACAATTGCATGCCCTTTTCCATTTGAAATAAGAACTTCTCCTTGACCGATTTTTCTTTTGGAAATAGCAAATTAATTATGAAAGAATAGGGAATTAAATTATTTAATAAAAATTTCACTGCATAAGCACTTTAAAAAAATGACACCGCCAAATTGTCTTTCGAGAAATGACCTAAGGGTCACGGTGGCAGTGACGTCATACGGTGACGTCATCAGTGTGTGTGTACGTGACTGCACGCCGATGGGGGTGGATTACACAAACTGATGGCGTCATCCTGGAAAAGTTTGAGGGAACTCCCCTCATGGGAGTGACGTCATCATTCCGTATAATAAGCTGTCATATCTTGTAGCGCCACAATGTATGCTAACTCAACATATATCCCGTAGGACGACTGTATCATCATAGCACCACCTGTATACTAAGGGGAGACAACTCATCTTATAGCCAGCATTTGAAGCGTTGAAGCGCCCGCCCTTTAAGCGTTGAATGGTTCTAGCCACCCACACTTGAAGCATTCATTCGTTTTCGCCGCTGGGCGTCGAAGGGTGTCTAGACGCCTCAACACCCCAGGTCCCTGAAACAGAAGAGGAAGACATGGAAGAGTGGACCTGAAGTGGACCTGAAGCGCCGAAGCGTTGAAGCGTTCAGACGCTTGGCGTCAATCATGGCAGTTGTGTGCTGAACTGGTGTTCATAACGCTGTAGCGATCTATTTTTAAACCGGGGAAAATCTTGCAATCTGATTAATCACGTAAGAGTCGTCTCCCTTTCACTGTGAGGGTAGGCACATACAGGCATCCGATTCCTAAATAATTTACGTTTACGACAATGATAGCGAAATTGTACCTGGTTGATTCTCTAATTGAATTTAGACTTCCATCTTTCGGCATGAAGTAGTATATTTCAAGTGCTACAAGGTGATAAACTCATCAAAAGAAAAACATCACCCGTCAAAATTTCAAGCTGTGTGCGCCTCTGCACATAAGGCATCAGACCACTAAAGAAAATAGACTTGATCCGTTAACTCCTTTAAGCAACCTCTGCCAGAGAAGTGAATTGTTTTTAGTATTTTTTCTGTTCTCGGATGCGACAAATAATTGAAAACCAGTGGTAGTTGTTGTAGTTCTTGTCGAAATATGGAAGTCTAGACTTAATTAGTAGGGAATCGACGAGATGCAATTACGTTGCCGGAGCAGATAGGATTACTATACGGTTAGGCCTACATGGTTATATTTCTTCTATTAACTAAAAGCAAATTAATTCCAATTATTTGGAGTATGTAGAATGGAAGAATTGTTTCGGGTCATATTCAACAAATATTGTCTAATTACGCGAGATGATGAACATAAATTCTAAAGTAAATACGGTGGAGAAAATCATATTAGCATTCCTAATTCCAATAAATGTATACTGGTTTATATTCAATACATATGTTGTTGCTTTCTTTTTACACTCAAACATAGCCGATTAAGAATTATTCTGCCGGATATTTTCACAGTATGACCTATGTCGCTACATGGGATAATTGGCTCAATTATTACCACCTCCAATACATGGCTTCAAAATATACAGCTAAAGTGATATGCCGGATGCAAATGTTCAATGCTAAATTGTCTTCTACAAAGCCGAGCAGATTAAGGAGTCTCTGTATGCTGAGTTATTGTCACAGTATGCCCATGTTGCTTCAATTTGTGGGTTATATGCATGGCTTGATAATTTTCTATGAAACAAGAAAAAACGTTCAGGGACAGAGCACCTTCAAGAAGATCGTCAGAGAATTCACAGAAATCACTTGAAATTGCGGAGAATAAGTATCGCAAGAGTCGACTCGGGTGATCATGCACCAGCACTCCATACCTGGACCAGCTGCAGCCGGGAACCCTCTGCTATTTCAAATAAAGAAGACTTTGTCGGACACCGCTATACTTCAAGCAAAGATTTTACATGCGTGGACTTTGTTATCACTGTGTGGTGCAGAGACTTTGGGTTTGTCCGACCCCCGATTATGCACGACCATCCATTAAGCCGTCCTAATCCAGACAGCTAACGACGAGGTGGACAAGGACCTAGCGAACTGTGGAACGATCGATTCGGGTTCTTCTCATTATTCTGATAAAAAATCACGGAAAAGATTCCCACTCTCTAAAAGAAAAAGAGGGAATTCGGATCCGACATGGAAGCCGAAGACGAAAGGAACACCCAAGAATTGGTCAAAAACGTCACCTAGCAGCTCCATTACAAGCACAGAAAGCTCGGATTCTTCCACCGATGATTATACACCACAAGAAATAGCCACTCAGAAATCCCGAAAGAGAATGTATTTTGACCCAGAAACTAGGCTTAGAATCGCCAGTGACTGAGAAGCTTCGAACTCATGTATATACCGACTGAATGTTTATATGATACAAAGCTTATTCTCATATGAAATGCAATGCTTTTAATGTAGAAACTGTACACTTGTGCTGTAATTTTGGTTGTGTGCATGAAACTATACCAAGTTATGTGTTCGATAAATCAACTTTCAATATGTACTTTGATGATGATGAAGTGATTTGTTACATCTCACACCACCTGGGTCGGTACCCTCCTCCGTAGACAACCTGGTAACACTGAGCTCCCTCGATGTATCGATTGTAGACGACCAATAGCTCTCCAGAGGTAATGTTTATGTTAAACACTCCCTCGTCTTTAAATAAAATTTACTTGAACTTGAACTTGATGTAACCATATTGATGCCAAGCTTAGCGCGGACACCTGGTCGACACAGAGCAACGATCAGCAGGTACCCCAACCTCAAGTCGTTCACCATTCACCCTGGCTTCCAAGTAGCTATTTTACAGGAGCACGTCACAACTCCCAGCCTATAACCGAGGCGAAAAATAACACTGAAATATCTACTATAACTTTGGAATTACTCAGCCTCGTTTTTTACAGATGAATATTCATAACTTTCATTCGGTGCTGGTACGCTTGCAGTCCACAATAAGAATATTCGTTCAATAACAATGTTCCTTCAACATTTGCCGAGATACAAATAACCACGAAAGCATTCACGAGCAGAAAATTAATCACGTAAGAGTCGTCTCCCTTTCACTGTGAGGGTAGGCACATGCAGGCATCCGATTCCTAAATAATTTACATTTACGACAATGATAGCGAAATTGTACCTGGTTGATTCTCTAATTGAATTTAGACTTCCATCTTTCGGCATGAAGTAGTATATTTCAAGTGCTACAAGGTGATAAACTCATCAAAAGAAAAACATCATCCGTCAAAATTTCAAGCTGTGCGCGCCTCTACACATAAGGCATCAGACCACTAAAGAAAATAGTCTTGATCCCTTAACTCCTTTAAGCAACCTCTGCCAGAGAAGTGAATTGTTTTTAGTATTTTTCCCCGCTCTCGGATGCGACAAATAATTGAAAACCAGTGGTAGTTCTTTGCAGTATGATATATGTTCGGTTCAGCAACGGTTATATTTTCACTCCGGTGTATAAGGTGTTGCTCGGAGGGACTATATTGGTGTCTGTGCGCCGCTTTCTCATAGCAGAGAAAAAAAACCCAAAGTACGTTGTCATTTGTACGAGCGCGCGAAACTCACAATCGAGATGGGCGACCCTCGCCAAGAAGTTTGTCAGGTTGTAGCACTTGAATTAAAGTACTTCTTGTCGAAATATGGAAGTCTAGACTTAATTAGTAGGGAATCGACGAGATGCAATTACGTTATAATATTTTCACTGACCCACTCCTAACCGAACCAGATAGGATTACTATACGGTTAGGCCTACGTGGTTATATTTCTTCTATTAACTAAAAGCAAATTAATTCCAATTATTTGGAGTATGTAGAATGGAAGAATTGTTTCGGGTCATATTCAACAAATATTGTCTAATTACGCGAGATGATGAACATAAATTCTAAAGTAAATACGGTGGAGAAAATCATATTAGCATTCCTAATTCCAATAAATGTATACTGGTTTATATTCAATACATATGTTGTTGCTTTCTTTTTACACTCAAGCATAGCCGATTAAGAATTATTCTGCGGGATATTTTCACAGTATGACCTATGTCGCTACATGGGATAATTGGCTCCATAATTACCACCTCCAATACATGGCTTCAAAATATACAGCTAAAGTGAGATGCCGGATGTAAATGTTCAATGCTGAATTGTCTTCTACAAAGCCGAGCAGATTAAGGAGTCTCTGTATGCTGAGGTATTGCCACAGTATGCCCATGTTGCTTCAATTTGTGGGTTATATGCATGGCTTGATAATTTTCTATGAAACAAGAAAAAACGTTCAGGGACAGAGCACCTTCAAGAAGATCGTCAGAGAATTCACAGAAATCACTTGAAATTGCGGAGAATAAGTATCGCAAGAGTCGACTCGGGTGATCATGCACCAGCACTCCATACCTGGACCAGCTGCAGCCGGGAACCCTCTGCTATCTCAAATAAAGAAGACTTTGTCGGACACCGCTATACTTCAAGCAAAGATTTTACATGCGTGGACTTTGTTATCACTGTGTGGTGCAGAGACTTTGGGTTTGTCCGACCCCCGATTATGCACGACCATCCATTAAGCCGTCCTAATCCAGACAGCTAACGACGAGGTGGACAAGGACCTAGCGAACTGTGGAACGATCGATATGGGTTCTTCTCATTATTCTGATAAAAAATTACGGAAAAGATTCCCACTCTCTAAAAGAAAAAGAGGGAATTCAGATCCGACATGGAAGCCGAAGACGAAAGGAACACCCAAGAATTGGTCAAAAACATCACCTAGCAGCTCCATTACAAGCACAGAAAGCTCGGATTCTTCCACCGATGATTATACACCACAAGAAATAGCCACTCAGAAACCCCGAAAGAGAATGTATTTTGACCCAGAAACTAGGCTTAGAATCGCCAGTGACTGAGAAGCTTCGAACTCATCTATATACCGACTGAATGTTTATATGATACAAAGCTTATTCTCATATGAAATGCAATGCTTTTAATGTAGAAACTGTACACTTGTGCTGTAATTTTGGTTGTGTGCATGAAACTATACCAATTACAAGCGTCTAGTCCGTCATTCATAATCCAGCCGTCGTCCATTAGAGAATATCCGCGTCCATAATCCAAAGACCTATTCCATTTCCATATAACAGTATTAGCACCAAATTCAAAAAGACAAAAGTATACATAAACATAGGCTTGTTTCCTGCAAGAGAGAAGCGGTCAACAATTTCAATGATGCCGGCAAGACATCATGATGTTCCAAAATATCAAATCCGTATCGCTGATCAGTATTCTTAATCCATAATATTCGTTATAGAGTCGTCATCTAAAAATGATGTACCTCAGTCACGCTTTGATTGTGACTGTTCATATGAGTACCATGAGGATCTTGAAGTACATGGGCTCATACGGCCCCTAGCCCCGGGTTAAGCGGAATTAGACACATGTTACGAAACGTAGCGCCATAGATCTTGCACGCTACGTTCGTATTTTGCTATCAGCATGCGATATGTATCGCCAAATTTGAGAAACTTTGAGTGGAGGCGCTTGGTGGAATAGCCCTGTTTTATAAGTTTCTGCAACAATGTTTTGACGTTGATTAAAATCATCACATTTAACACAGGATCTAGCAAATGCTACTAAGCGAGATATGTATACGCCATATGCAGGTCCCACTGGAATATTACTATCCAGAAAGGGATAGTTTACGATGTCGAAATTGTAATCATCTCTTTTGTCATAAAGTCGACGAGAGAGAATGCCCGCTTCATTTTTATAGAGATAGAGATCTAAATAAGATGTGCCTGTAGGGCTATCTGTAGTTTCCTTCAAATCCAGTGAAGGTGGATATATATCCTTCACTGCGTCATTTATATAGCGATTATCCACAGCGAGAAGATCGTCTATATAGCGTTTGGTGAATGAGAAGGAACGGGCTTTGAGTGGATCGGTTTTTGAAAGCGCCAGCATATAGTCATATTCATAAGAGAACAGATACAGGTCAGCCAACAGGGGTGCACAATTAGTACCCATTGGAATACCTATATGCTGCTGATATATTGTGTTGCCAAATTTCACATAGATATTTTTAATGAGAAATTCAAGCAACTCTATAAACAAAGAAACATCCCATGAATGATATCTCTTGTATGTAGTCGAGCTAAAGAATGCTTTATGGCTTCCGACATTAATATATCTACGATGTGTTCGACAAATCAACTTTCAATATGTACTTTGATGATGATGATGTGATTTGTTACATCTCACACCACCTGGGTCGGTACCCTCCTCCGTAGACAACCTGGTAACACTGAGCTCCCTCGATGTATCGATTGTAGACGACCAATAGCTCTCCAGAGGTAATGTTTATGTTAAACACTCCCTCGTCTTTAAATAAAATTTACTTGAACTTGAACTTGATGTAACCATATTGATGCCAAGCTTAGCGCGGACACCTGGTCGACACAGAGCAACGATCAGCAGGTACCCCGACCTCAAGTTGTTCACCATTCACCCTGGCTTCCAAGTAGCTATTTTACAGGAGCACGTCACAACTCCCAGCCGATAACCGAGGCGAAAAATAACACTGAAATATCTACTATAACTTTGGAATTACTCAGCCTCGTTTTTTACACATGAATATTCATAACTTTCATTCGGTGCTGGTACGCTTGCAGTCCACAATAAGAATATTCGTTCAATAACAATGTTCCTTCAACATTTGCCGAGATACAAATAACCACGAAAGCATTCACGAGCAGAAAATTAATCACGTAAGAGTCGTCTCCCTTTCACTGTGAGGGTAGGCACATGCAGGCATCCGATTCCTAAATAATTTACATTTACGACAATGATAGCGAAATTGTACCTGGTTGATTCTCTAATTGAATTTAGACTTCCATCTTTCGGCATGAAGTAGTATATTTCAAGTTCTACAAGGTGATAAACTCATCAAAAGAAAAACATCATCCGTCAAAATTTCAAGCTGTGCGCGCCTCTACACATAAGGCATCAGACCACTAAAGAAAATAGTCTTGATCCCTTAACTCCTTTAAGCAACCTCTGCCAGAGAAGGGAATTGTTTTTAGTATTTTGCCCCTCTCTCGGATGCGACAAATAATTGAAAACCAGTGGTACTTGTTTGCAGTATGATATATGTTCGGTTCAGCAACGGTTATATTTTCACTCCGGTATATAAGGTGTTGTTCGGAGGGACTATATTGGTGTCTGTGCCCCGCTTTCTCATAGCAGAGAATAACACCCCAAAGTACGTTGTCATTTGTACGAGCGCGCGAAACTCACAATCGAGATGGGCGACCCTCGCCAAGAAGTTTGTCAGGTAGTAGCACTTGAATTAAAGTACTTCTTGTCGAAATATGGAAGTCTAGACTTAATTAGTAGGGAATCGACGAGATGCAATTACGTTATAATATTTTCACTGACCCACTCCTAACCGAACCAGATAGGATTACTATACGGTTAGGCCTACGTGGTTATATTTCTTCTATTAACTAAAAGCAAATTAATTCCAATTATTTGGAGTATGTAGAATGGAAGAATTGTTTCGGGTCATATTCAACAAATATTGTCTAATTACGCGAGATAATGAACATAAATTCTAAAGTAAATACGGTGGAGAAAATCATATTAGCATTCCTAATTCCAATAAATGTATACTGGTTTATATTCAATACATATGTTGTTGCTTTCTTTTTACACTCAAACATAGCCGATTAAGAATTATTCTGCGGGATATTTTCACAGTATGACCTATGTCGCTACATGGGATAATTGGCTCAATAATTACTACCTCCAATACATGGCTTCAAAATATACAGCTAAAGTGAGATGCCGGATGCAAATGTTCAATGCTGAATTGTCTTCTACAAAGCCGAGCAGATTAAGGAGTCTCTGTATGCTGAGTTATTGCCACAGTATGCCCATGTTGCTTCAATTTGTGGGTTATATGCATGGCTTGATAATTTTCTATGAAACAAGAAAAAACGTTCAGGGACAGAGCACCTTCAAGAAGATCGTCAGAGAATTCACAGAAATCACTTGAAATTGCGGAGAATAAGTATCGCAAGAGTCGACTCGGGTGATCATGCACCAGCACTCCATACCTGGACCAGCTGCAGCCGGGAACCCTCTGCTATCTCAAATAAAGAAGACTTTGTCGGACACCGCTATACTTCAAGCAAAGATTTTACATGCGTGGACTTTGTTATCACTGTGTGGTGCAGAGACTCCGGGTTTGTCCGACCCCCGATTATGCACGACCATCCATGAAGCCGTCCTAATACAGACAGCTAACGACGAGGTGGACAAGGACCTAGCGAACTGTTGAACGACCGATTTGGGTTCTTCTCATTATTCTGATAAAAAATTACGGAAAAGATTGCCACTCTCTAAAAGAAAAGGGGGAATTCAGATCCGACATGGAAGCCGAAGACGAAAGGAACACCCAAGAATTGGTCAAAAACATCACCTAGCAGCTCCATTACAAGCACAGAAAGCTCGGATTCTTCCACCGATGATTATACACCACAAGAAATAGCCACTCAGAAACCCCGAAAGAGAATGTATTTTGACCCAGAAACTAGGCTTAGAATCGCCCGAACTGCGGTGGAAATCGGGATTTCTACGACTGCCAGAAAATTTTCGAAACCATCCAGAGAGCCCATGAGTACGACAACAGTTTCCAGGATGAAGAAACAGTATCTTGATCAACTAAAACAGAACTCGGCAACACTTTCCTGGAGAACTGACTGTAAAGGAAGCATGAATTCACACGTTCAGACAGATAGTGCCATCAGTAGATATGATTCACAGTATGCTTAAGATCGGCTCTCCTTTAGTCAAAGCCGTCGGGATATGATCTACTGATAAAGAACATTTTCGGGGACACTTGGTGTTGATTTGCTTGGCGTGATTGAGAAGCTTCGAACTCATGTATATACCGACTGAATGTTTATATGATAGAAAGCTTATTCTCATATGAAATGCAATGCTTTTAATGTATAAACTGTACACTTGTGCTGTAGTTTTGGTTGTGTGCCTGAAACTATACCAAGTTATGTGTTCGACAAATCAACTTTCAATATCTACTTTGATGATGATGATGTGATTTGTTACATCTCACACCACCTGGGTCGGTACCCTCCTCCGTAGACAACCTGGTAACACTGAGCTCCCTCGATGTATCGATTGTAGACGACCAATAGCTCTCCAGAGCTAATGTTTATGTTAAACACTCCCTCGTCTTTAAATAAAATTTACTTGAACTTGAACTTGATGTAACCATATTGATGCCAAGCTTAGCGCGGACACCTGATCGACACAGAGCAACGATCAGCAGGTACCCCGACCTCAAGTCGTTCACCATTCACCCTGGCTTCCAAGTAGCTATTTTACAGGAGCACGTCACAACTCCCAGCCGATAACCGAGGCGAAAAATAACACTGAAATATCTATTATAACTTTGGAATTACTCAGCCTCGTTTTTTACACATGAATATTCATAACTTTCATTCGGTGCTGGTACGCTTGCAGTCCACAATAAGAATATTCGTTCAATAACAATGTTCCTTCAACATTTGCCGAAATACAAATAACCACGAAAGCATTCACGAGCAGAAAATTAATCACGTAAGAGTCGTCTCCCTTTCACTGTGAGGGTAGGCACATGCAGGCATCCGATTCCTAAATAATTTACGTTTACGACAATGATAGCGAAATTGTACCTGGTTGATTCCCTAATTGAATTTAGACTTCCATCTTTCGGCATGAAGTAGTATATTTCAAGTTCTACAAGGTGATAAACTCATCAAAAGAAAAACATCATCCGTCAAAATTTCAAGCTGTGCGCGCCTCTACACATAAGGCATCAGACCACTAAAGAAAATAGTCTTGATCCCTTAACTCCTTTAAGCAACCTCTGCCAGAGAAGTGAATTGTTTTTAGTATTTTGTCCCGCTCTCGTATGCGAAAAATAATTGAAAACCAGTGGTAGTTGTTTGCAGTATGATATATGTTCGGTTCAGCAACGGTTATATTTTCACTCCGGTATATAAGGTGTTGCTCGGAGGGACTATATTGGTGTCTGTGCGCCGCTTTCTCATAGCAGAGAAAAAAAAACCAAAGTACGTTGTCATTTGTACGAGCGCGCGAAACTCACAATCGAGATGGGCGACCCTCGCCAAGAAGTTTGTCAGGTTGTAGCATTTGAATTAAAGTACTTCTTGTCGAAATATGGAAGTCTAGGCTTAATTAGTAGGGAATCGACGAGATGCAATTACGTTATAATATTTTCACTGACCCACTCCTAACCGAACCAGATAGGATTACTATACGTTTAGGCCTACGTGGTTATATTTCTTCCATTAACTAAAAGCAAATTAATTCCAATTATTTGGAGTATGTAGAATGGAAGAATTGTTTCGGGTCATATTCAACAAATATTGTCTAATTACGCGAGATAATGAACATAAATTCTAAAGTAAATACGGTGGAGA
Organism: Hanleya hanleyi; assembly: GCA_036873755.1. NCBI lineage: Eukaryota > Metazoa > Mollusca > Polyplacophora > Lepidopleurida > Hanleyidae > Hanleya > Hanleya hanleyi. The sequence goes on along the minus strand of JAVTVY010050199.1, from coordinate 16,437 downwards.
AAATCATATTAGCATTCCTAATTCCAATAAATGTATACTGGTTTATATTCAATACATATGTTGTTGCTTTCTTTTTACACTCAAGCATAGCCGATTAAGAATTATTCTGCGGGATATTTTCACAGTATGACCTATGTCACTACATGGGATAATTGGCTCAATAATTACCACCTCCAATACATGGCTTCAAAATATACAGCTAAAGTGAGATGCCGGATGCAAATGTTCAATGCTGAATTGTCTTCTACAAAGCCGAGCAGATTAAGGAGTCTCTGTATGCTGAGTTATTGCCACAGTATGCCCATGTTGCTTCAATTTGTGGGTTATATGCATGGCTTGATAATTTTCTATGAAACAAGAAAAAACGTTCAGGGACAGAGCACCTTCAAGAAGATCGTCAGAGAATTCACAGAAATCACTTGAAATTGCGGAGAATAAGTATCGCAAGAGTCGACTCGGGTGATCATGCACCAGCACTCCATACCTGGACCAGCTGCAGCCGGGAACCCTCTGCTATTTCAAATAAAGAAGACTTTGTCGGACACCGCTATACTTCAAGCAAAGATTTTACATGCGTGGACTTTGTTATCACTGTGTGGTGCAGAGACTTTGGGTTTGTCCGACCCCCGATTATGCACGACCATCCATTAAGCCGTCCTAATCCAGACAGCTAACGACGAGGTGGACAAGGACCTAGCGAACTGTGGAACGATCGATTCGGGTTCTTCTCATTATTCTGATAAAAAATCACGGAAAAGATTCCCACTCTCTAAAAGAAAAAGAGGGAATTCGGATCCGACATGGAAGCCGAAGACGAAAGGAACACCCAAGAATTGGTCAAAAACGTCACCTAGCAGCTCCATTACAAGCACAGAAAGCTCGGATTCTTCCACCGATGATTATACACCACAAGAAATAGCCACTCAGAAATCCCGAAAGAGAATGTATTTTGACCCAGAAACTAGGCTTAGAATCGCCAGTGACTGAGAAGCTTCGAACTCATGTATATACCGACTGAATGTTTATATGATACAAAGCTTATTCTCATATGAAATGCAATGCTTTTAATGTAGAAACTGTACACTTGTGCTGTAATTTTGGTTGTGTGCATGAAACTATACCAAGTTATGTGTTCGATAAATCAACTTTCAATATGTACTTTGATGATGATGAAGTGATTTGTTACATCTCACACCACCTGGGTCGGTACCCTCCTCCGTAGACAACCTGGTAACACTGAGCTCCCTCGATGTATCGATTGTAGACGACCAATAGCTCTCCAGAGGTAATGTTTATGTTAAACACTCCCTCGTCTTTAAATAAAATTTACTTGAACTTGAACTTGATGTAACCATATTGATGCCAAGCTTAGCGCGGACACCTGGTCGACACAGAGCAACGATCAGCAGGTACCCCGACCTCAAGTTGTTCACCATTCACCCTGGCTTCCAAGTAGCTATTTTACAGGAGCACGTCACAACTCCCAGCCGATAACCGAGGCGAAAAATAACACTGAAATATCTACTATAACTTTGGAATTACTCAGCCTCGTTTTTTACACATGAATATTCATAACTTTCATTCGGTGCTGGTACGCTTGCAGTCCACAATAAGAATATTCGTTCAATAACAATGTTCCTTCAACATTTGCCGAGATACAAATAACCACGAAAGCATTCACGAGCAGAAAATTAATCACGTAAGAGTCGTCTCCCTTTCACTGTGAGGGTAGGCACATGCAGGCATCCGATTCCTAAATAATTTACATTTACGACAATGATAGCGAAATTGTACCTGGTTGATTCTCTAATTGAATTTAGACTTCCATCTTTCGACATGAAGTAGTATATTTCAAGTGCTACAAGGTGATAAACTCACCAAAAGAAAAACATCATCCGTCAAAATTTCAAGCTGTGCGCGCCTCTACACATAAGCCATCAGACCACTAAAGAAAATAGTCTTGATCCCTTAACTCCTTTAAGCAACCTCTGCCAGAGAAGTGAATTGTTTTTAGTATTTTTTCCCGCTCTCGGATGCGAAAAATAATTGAAAACCAGTGGTAGTTGTTTGCAGTATGATATATGTTCGGTTCAGCAACGGTTATATTTTCACTCAGGTATATAAGGTGTTGCTCGGAGGGACTATTTTGGTGTCTGTGCGCCGCTTTCTCATAGCAGAGAAAAAAAACCCAAAGTATGATGTCATTTCTACGAGCGCGCGAAATTCATAATCGAGATGGGCGACCCTCGCCAAGAAGTTTGTCAGGTTGTAGCACTTGAATTAAAGTACTTCTTGTCGAAATATGGAAGTCTAGACTTAATTAGTAGGGAATCGACGAGATGCAATTACGTTATAATATTTTCACTGACCCACTCCTAACCGAACCAGATAGGATTACTATACGGTTAGGCCTACGTGGTTATATTTCTTCTATTAACTAAAAGCAAATTAATTCCAATTATTTGGAGTATGTAGAATGGAAGAATTGTTTCGGGTCATATTCAACAAATATTGTCTAATTACGCGAGATGATGAACATAAATTCTAAAGTAAATACGGTGGAGAAAATCATATTAGCATTCCTAATTCCAATAAATGTATACTGGTTTATATTCAATACATATGTTGTTGCTTTCTTTTTACACTCAAACATAGCCGATTAAGAATTATTCTGCGGGATATTTTCACAGTATGACCTATGTCACTACATGGGATAATTGGCTCCATAATTACCACCTCCAATACATGGCTTCAAAATATACAGCTAAAGTGAGATGCCGGATGCAAATGTTCAATGCTGAATTGTCTTCTACAAAGCCGAACAGATTAAGGAGTCTCTGTATGCTGAGTTATTGCCACAGTATGCCCATGTTGCTTCAATTTGTGGGTTATATGCATGGCTTGATAATTTTCTATGAAACAAGAAAAAACGTTCAGGGACAGAGCACCTTCAAGAAGATCGTCAGAGAATTCACAGAAATCACTTGAAATTGCGGAGAATAAGTATCGCAAGAGTCGACTCGGGTGATCATGCACCAGCACTCCATACCTGGACCAGCTGCAGCCGGGAACCCTCTGCTATCTCAAATAAAGAAGACTTTGTCGGACACCGCTATACTTCAAGCAAAGATTTTACATGCGTGGACTTTGTTATCACTGTGTGGTGCAGAGACTTTGGGTTTGTCCGACCCCCGATTATGCACGACCATCCATTAAGCCGTCCTAATCCAGACAGCTAACGACGAGGTGGACAAGGACCTAGCGAACTGTGGAACGATCGATTCGGGTTCTTCTCATTATTCTGATAAAAAATTACGGAAAAGATTCCCACTCTCTAAAAGAAAAACAGGGAATTCAGATCCGACATGGAAGCCGAAGACGAAAGGAACACCCAAAAATTGGTCAAAAACATCACCTAGCAGCTCCATTACAAGCACAGAAAGCTCGGATTCTTCCACCGATGATTATACACCACAAGAAATAGCCACTCAGAAACCCCGAAAGAGAATGTATTTTGACCCAGAAACTAGGCTTAGAATCGCCAGTGACTGAGAAGCTTCGAACTCATGTATATACCGACTGAATGTTTATATGATACAAAGCTTATTCTCATATGAAATGCAATGCTTTTAATGTAGAAACTGTACACTTGTGCTGTAATTTTGGTTGTGTGCATGAAACTATACCAAGTTATGTGTTCGACAAATCAACTTTCAATATGTACTTTGATGATGATGAAGTGATTTGTTACATCTCACACCACCTGGGTCGGTACCCTCCTCCGTAGACAACCTGGTAACACTGAGCTCCCTCGATGTATCGATTGTAGACGACCAATAGCTCTCCAGAGGTAATGTTTATGTTAAACACTCCCTCGTCTTTAAATAAAATTTACTTGAACTTGAACTTGATGTAACCATATTGATGCCAAGCTTAGCGCGGACACCTGGTCGACACAGAGCAACGATCAGCAGGTACCCCGACCTCAAGTCGTTCACCATTCACCCTGGCTTCCAAGTAGCTATTTTACAGGAGCACGTCACAACTCCCAGCCGATAACCGAGGCGAAAAATAACACTGAAATATCTACTATAACTTTGGAATTACTCAGCCTCGTTTTTTACATATGAATATTCATAACTTTCATTCGGTGCTGGTACGCTTGCAGTCCACAATAAGAATATTCGTTCAATACCCTTACCAAAAAATCCTATAGGATTCCTATAGGATTGTCCTATAGGACAGTCCTATAGGATTTTGCCTATAGGACAGTCCTATAGGATTGTCCTATAGGACAGTCCTATAGGATCTTATAGGACAGTCCTATAGGATCTTACGGGACAGTCCTATAGGATCTAATAGGACAGTCCTATAGGACAGTCCTATAGGATCTAATAGGACAGTCCTATAGGATCTAATAGGACAGTCCTATAGGACTGTCCTATAGGCAAAATCTTATGGGATCCTGTAGGACATTTTCCCACAGCAATCCCATAGGACTGTCCTATTGGACCCTATAGGACTGTCCTATTGAATCCTATAGGACTGTCCTGTAGCATGATTTATGAAGTTCAGCAATATTCCATAGCTATTTTCAGGGTACTCTTCTGAAAATGGGGTGAAACCTTTAAATGTGGAGTTCAGTAAATAAAATGGATCAGGTCAACTCGCTTCTGGTCCCTGGTATCGCTGAAGTCATGGCACATACACAGCGTCCTGAAGTTTTTAAAGGAATAACCTCTTACAGCAACTACATGGAACAGCAGTGATTGCTCTCTAAACAGTGCTTATCAAATAATTACTGTGTACTGGACAGAAACTGATCAGTAATGTTCAGATAACACACAGGTACTATTACGTAACATGTAAGACATGTTACCCATGAAGACATTTAACAGAAGCCAATCCATGCATACGGACATTTTATTGTATACAAAATAACGCAGGATACACATAAATATAGAGGGTACATATTAGAATGACATAATATCAGTGTGCCATGTTGTCACTGGGGAATGATGTGGGGAGCCTCTCTGTGCTTCTCCTTCCGTCTGTAGCACTTCTGTTCGCCATTCAGTTTGGCCTTCATAGAATCCTGTATATCTTATCCTTGCCAGGAAACTTCTTTTGGTAGTACTTTAGCGAAAGGGGTGAAAGAAAATATTTAATTAGCACATCATTAAAAGACATTTAGAAGTAGGGCTGCAATGCAGAAAAGAAATGCATTAAACTTGCCAAAGGCTTGGAACCCCAATTTATATACTCAGTCAAATAGGCAGCTGCAAGTTTGTCGGTAACCAAGTTTAATACTTGGGCAATTTTACTTTGATTGGCTCCTTATTTAAATATTACAGCATTTTATTATAGCGGGGTAATTTAATTTGAATACCTGGCTTATGGGATGCTAAGCGCTCAAAATGTTTTTGTCACAATACATACATGTACAACTGATAAAAGATCCGAGATATTTTCAAAGACAAGAACAATTACCTTGTATAGCAGTTATCTTGTCTTGATTCAATGAGTGGTTTTACGTCTGCATCAGGTCCAGTATTTGACTCCACACCAGTCAGCGTGTGTGTAGCCATCTCAGCTCTTGTGAATAAAGCTGACATTAGATCCATGGCCATCTTTCGGGGATCACTCCGGATAATGTTCTGTACTCGTCTTGGCAGATATACATTACCAGACACCACCGCCTGAAAGATGATAAAATAACTGTTGTAATATTCTGCGTGAATATAAATAGCATCAACTTGTTCAATAGGCTACCAAAATGATCAGTCAGCTTTAGAAGACCCTTTAAGTATTTAAACTCACTATAAAATTGTTCTTCGGGTATCACTGTTTTAAACATATTGTACTTATGTAAGGATATCCCAATTTAACTTTCTCTGTATATATCATTACATTCCTATGGATATGGAATAGGTCTTTGGATTATGGACGCGGATATTCTTTAATGGACGACGACTGAATCATGAATGACGGACTAGACGCTTGTATTGGGCTAAGAGTTTGTAATGGAGTATAGATAAAGCCTTCTATTATTATGAACGATAAAAAAGCATATGACTTACAAGGTCAACATCTAATTCGGTGGTATGCTGTGAGATGGCGAAAACTGGAGATTGCTGTCCCAGGGTACCTGATGTTCGAACAACCAACGGAGATGGAGCTGGTGACTGGGTAGTCGGCATAGAGAGGACTCTGGTACAAGTGGAGCAGCATGTACCATCGGTGAGGGACGTCTCTCTGGGGTAGTTGTCTCCTGAGCATAATTGCACTGACAGCTTTGCTTCACTTCCTGTACAAGTTGTGACAAGTCCAAAACCATTCTTGGAAGATCTAATGAGAGAACAAAAAACAATAGCAATGTATTCGCAAATGCACCATAACATATTGAGGATAGTTAAATTACAATACGGATCATGTGTACATTCTCATGCTATTTAAATGAGGTAATTATATTATAAAGGAGATAATTCATTACGCTGAGAATCATGCATGTGTAAAATGCGAAACCACTGATGGCTGATCTGAAGAAAAGCATTTGAGCAAATTTGTTTGGAAAATAGTTATTGCAGAATATATGTGTATAAGGACACCCTTCCATATATTTCCAAATACATATTCATGCATACATCTTGTTCCCTTATTTGGCCATCTTGCATACAGAAAGAATGCTGAGCCAGACATACCTTTCAGACTTTGCAAATTTTCATGAAGATCGCCAATGTCTGCTCGTAGCTTCCTGTTTTCTTCCTCAATTCTTCGTAATGTCTGTCGCAGAGTGCCATCATCATCAGCAACACTCTCGATGTCGGAAATCTGGAAACAAAGGATTAAGTATTTGATCAGTTCATGGACTTTTGAATGACAAACTACATTGTAGTTAAATAAATGCAGATGCTGTATGAATATGGCCTGTGTTGGTCGACTGTTATAGGACCATTTCTCTCACGAAAAATGCAAACACGAAAAATGAAAGCTACACGTGGATGTGCTGGAGAAAACTAGAGTATGGTTACATTATGTGGTACACTGTCAATAATGTAATTTATACTTACATTTGCATATGTTTCTGATGTTTCGGCAAACGAACTTCCTTCCCCATCACTGTCGTCTTCTATAACTGGCAGAGTCTTCTACAAAATACATGATTTATCAATTAGTTAAGAATCATCTCTGTTTACAGCCCCATTCGCACAGTGTGACTTGTACCACAACTTATAGAATACAAGCAATTACTTGCTTCACGAGAATTGGCCTTATAAAATTTACATTCAATCCAAGACACAAAATCAGTATCAAAAATCAATATTGTTGTCATTAGATCTTTGAGATAAAATACATTGGATACTTGCATGTGTTTTTTGTCAAACATATGAACCTTTGAATAGCTTCAAGACAAATTCATTAAACAAAGCTATGCTAGCTAACTTAGAATATCTGCTCTGCCCCATAATATGGTCCAACCTGGATGTTATTGATTTAGAAGGTTTACTAGGATATTTAAATATTTTGAAACAATCAAATAAAGGTAGATGTAACTGCACACACAAAGCAATTAACTTCGAGAACTAAATTAAAGAAATAATACAGGAGAGTTAGAAATTGAGAAATTACACTACATTACCTTGTATTGCGGTTATTTTTTCCTGGTCAATTGGCGGCTTGCATTCGCCAGTCTTGTTCGCATTTGACTTTGCGCCGGTCAAGGAATAAGTTGCCATCTCTTCCCTGGTGAAGATGACCGACACCAGATCCATCACCATCTGCCGGGGGTCACTGCGGTTAATCGTAGAGAGTGCCATCTTAGACATCCTTATATTACCGGACAAGACAACCTGAGAAAATAGTAAATATATAAATAAATTGTTTGTTGTGACAGAAAAATATTGGCTTGGCTGGCTACTAAAATAAAAATCGACACGCCGTAAATAAAACAATCCATACTAAAATTCAAAACAGTTCAATACTTCATTTGCAGATCTGCGGATAAATATTAATGAAAAAAAGACCCTCAAGATGATTGATGTGTGAGACATTTGCAATTTAAAGAAGGGCAATAAATAGACAATTAAAATATAGCCTGTTATCATGGTTATGGTGATAGGAAATCTAATCATAATTTATCCTCCTTTTCCTGGTCACATTTTTATCATAGCAAATATTGGTTATGCCAACATTGTATTTGTTATCAATTTATTTTAATACATATTCCTCTGCGATTTCATCAGAACTTTGGTATGGAAATATTCTCAAATCTTCTGGAAATATAAGCAGGAAACAATAAACATTTCAAAACAACAAGTGAGGATGTCAACTGATTTATTGAGAGCTAACATTCCCCCCCCAACTCCTAGCAAGTTAAATCCTACTGTTTGTCATAAACAGGAAATACACAAGCAGTGGTGTGATAATATCTCACCCTCTGGGGGATTTCCTCCAGGGCTGCATGGCCAATCTTCACATGAGGTCCCCAAGCCTGGGCTTTTCTAGCTGACAATGCAACAATGGCAAGTCACACTTCCTTGATGAACCTGCTGGGTAGATCTGAAAAAGATATTGAGACAGATCGAGTTATGGATATTTCTTTGTGAATTCCAGGTTAAATGAGTCATTAATTTTGACTGCAAATATAAGGTGAAGTACTGCAGTAGTTACTGAGAAGAATATCAATTGTTTAATATGTCAAGTATATCAAGAAAAACTTGTTGATAGTGGAAGCTCATAGAGGGTCCAGATTACAACATTCTGAGTTTAACTAGAAATTAGAATTGTTTTGCTAATTAAGTTATAACATTATAATTATATTTATAACTTACTTACCATCACTACATGTAGCTTCACTCATCACCATCTGCAATACAGTTCTTCAAACCTCAATAGTTCCAGCTTAACATGAACAAATCAACTTGCTTTTTGCACTCTATCCTGCAGTTGTTCTGTTCTCATATGACAGCATGGTGGCGCCACCAGTGGACACTTAAAATATACCGGTACAGGGGAGATCACTCTCCTCAAATTGTTGGATTAATACCAGCAAGTCAATTGCTAATGTAATAGACTACCAGGAAAATAAAATAATATTATCTGTATATAATTGGTGATAATGAAGAGGGTAGAGTATTCATTAATGTCCATTTTTTTTTCTTGAAAATCATGTCCAATTTTATTATAAAATCTTTGGATAGGACTGATTATTAATTAATTATTTATTAAAAATTAAAGTGTAAAGTGCTAATTTATAACAGTATGCAACTCCCCCAGTGACGTCATTGTATCTAACAAAATGGGGAGGTATATTGATTAACACACAATTATATGGGGGAAAACTTAGGATATTTCAGCCCCGATTTTAACACATAATGTGAACATATGTACTATATTTCCGTTGATAGGACAGCCGGTATATAACTTTTTGCTCGTTCAGGGTAATCCGGTAAAGATCATATTGCACTGTGGGGGAGTTTGGTTCGCTGGGAAAAGTCATAACATGACGGGCGGAAGTCTTAACGGTATCGTTAAACAATGGTAGCATTAACTATTTGAAACAGCATGAGCAGAAATGGTATTTCAGACCAGTTTAATGCAGTACCATACCGGTAGAATAAGCCCACTTTATCTTTGATCGGGAAATTAATGCATTAGACAATGTGGAAGACTACCCCCTGTTTTCCAACATTCAACTCTTGTAAATTATTTATTTATATTCGCTGCAAACGCAGGCTTATTTATGCCTCCTCTGTCGTCCACTGAAACCCCACATTCTTTGTTGCGATACAAACGCATTGTATCAAGCTGTTTCTCTTTTGGAAATGCTATAAAACCAGAGGAGATGAAGAAAAAAAGTACTAGTATTTATGTTTCCTCGTTGTTATTGTTATTCATTATTTAATTATTTATTTTAATATCTAGCGCTGCAAAAGATCTTAAATTAACGAAGAAATCTACCGTGAAATTTAAATAAAACATTGAGTTGATGGGCCGCGAAATCCGTATGGGAAGCGGCAGTTAAACTACAATTTCAATCAATCAAAAAAAGTACATTTCTACATCTGCTGCCTTATCTGCTGGAAATCTGTTGCCACCATGAGGGGATATTTTTGTATTCATTGGAAGAAATTTATTTTGTGTCAATGAACAATTGAACTATAAGGTAAAAATTCCCAATTGTTAAATTCTGCGGATAGTAAGCTTATACTTTATTTTCTAGATTTGATGAACTGTTCAAATTTACTTGATCGATTGTCCAAAAAATGGAGATTAATTTTTATCTCAATAAGCTTATTGAACAATCAGATCGTTTACAACAGTATGGACACTTCCTAACTATGAATAGTTAAGAACCATATACATCTAAAATGATTACATGGTAAACTAACATTTTGTAATGAATCTCTTTAGATGTTTTTATGCTCTTTTGGAGTGAAGCGAATGTAAAGTTTGGTGTTCATGAAGAGTGTTTACCATGTTAGTATTTGTATATATATGCATATTCGGTATTTACGAATTGCATTATTATGTCATTGTATACTACTTTTGCTGATCCCCGCCGTGCACTAACAAATACTGAAATCGAGGTAATGCACTAACATGCCTCTTTTTCTAATTTTTAATACCATTTCCACAGTTAAAAAAAATTCCATCGAAGACCTCATTTTACAGAGATTTAAAAAACAGAATATGTTTAATCTATTAGGATTTACTGCCTCGATTGATGTAATTAAAAGTCTACAGAAATTCCGAATGTAGAATTTACATGTTTAAATTCGGTTTTAATTTGTGTACCAGAAATTGAATTAAATTCATATCTTCCAATAAATTAATCAACGAAGCATTGTATCAGTGGGATATATAAGCTTACAGACATACTCGTGCTAATATTTGCGAATGATAACAGACAAAATACTTCGATTTCTTGCCTTATGTTCAATATTTGTAAATATGTATCATGCAGAAAAAACTTATAAAAAAAACATTGCTTTTATGAGATTTTTCACATTTTCCACCTATGAGGTGCTTTTGTTTGCAAATGTATGCATGTAAAATGTGTTTGGTTTCTCACACTCTGTCACATGTGAAGGACAAACACAATTCTTACTGGATAGAATGGCTGTCCTATAGGACACACATATTCTATAGCATAGAATAATCCGTCCTATAGGACAGAATTATCTATCCCTTAGGATCCTATAGGACAGAATTATCTGTCCCATTGGATCCTATAGGACAGCTCATCTGTCCCATTGGATCCTATAGGACAAATCATCTGTCCCATTGGATCCTATAGGACAAATCATCTGTCCCATTGGATCCTATAGGACAAATCATCTGTCCCATTGGATCCTATAGGACAGATCATCTGTCCCATTGGATCCTATAGGATTTTTTGGTAAGGGCACACCTCGTACACAAGCGTCGAGCGTACGGTCGCTGTGAATGATGCACAGAAGTTCGTCCGTATTCATGGTGTGATGGAGATGATGTTGCGAGACTTATCCACCTCGAACAGCGCTGGGAATTCGGCATAGGCGATACAGCTCACATTTTCCGGTAATGGTTCGTCGAAGGTCGCTTCCAGACGTACGTTGCCTTGTCTCAGGAGTTGAAGGTGATCTTCTGCGGCGTAGGAGGGGTCGAGGTTGAAGGCGTAGAGGGTAGAGCCGTTGTGATAATCGTACCAGGTTATTGAATTACCGAAGTTATCGCCGGTACGTCCTATGCTATCGAACAAACTCAGGTAAGCCGATGTGTATGAACTCTTCTCCCAGTCCGAGTTATACCGCGTTCTCAGGAAATGACCCGGAGTCGTTACGCCGTCAATATTCACCGAGAGATTGGCCAGTTTGAAGTGTTGAAAGTTTAGGGGGTTCTTTTTATAATCCCCGGCGACGGCTTTGGACGATACGAATCCTATCACCAGTCTGCTGGGGTAGACGGATAAAAACATATTATCCCAGCGGAAGAGGGTCTGTCCCGCGGCTAAGGAAGCCATTTTGGTCTCCGTTCTCACGTACGGATATTTGGCAGATATATTTTCCAAGGCCTTGGCATGCCCCAAAATCACGGCGAACTTTCTCGACTTTCAGGTTGATATCTTGTATCACCAGTTTATACGCCGGATTTTGCTCACCCGACATCACGGTGAACTGCGGTGTAGAGCGATACATTTTGATGTATACGTCCACGTTATTCAGCAAGTAGCGCTGCTGTTTGAAAATATCTTGCATGAAGTTTCCTTCCATTTCGAATACATTACTCTCCGCGATGAATTTCCTTCTCTGCGTAAGCCCGGCATTTTGACCTGATGCGGCATCCGCGGTATCCAAATTAATACCTTCGTCGGCTACATACAGTTGGGGCACTAGCTGCGTGGTTTTAGCGTCTTCGCCGAAATTCATTAGCGTTTGAATGTAGGCTTTATAGGGGTAACTGTTGTCCATGACCGTCATAAGCTTACCCTGCATGGAGACGTCTATCTGAGACCACATAGTTTGAAGGAGTAAATTGATAGGGCCGCATTTTTCGTCCTTGATCAAAGGGGTGCCATCTCTGTGAGTTATTTTAGCCTTAACGTAAAGTCTGCAGGATTTCAAGTCGACGTAATCCGAGCCTTGACCGGATATCAGGAATTCGACGGGTGCATCGTCCGAGATTTGAGAAGACGGTCGAACGTCGATAACATAGCGACTTTCAACCGCTGTTTGCGTAGGGGGTAATGAGAACAACGATAATTCGCTAGGTTGACCTTCGGTGAACCCTTTGTCGGTGAGGAGTGCCATGCTATAACTCGAAGAGATGCGATCTTTTGGTCCGCGCTCTCCGTTCATCGGCGGATGAACTGACGGTAGGAAGAGAACGCTTCCTATTTATGGGTTCCCGTTGACGCGCTCTCGAGACTTCAGACTTGGCTTGTTCGACCACTTGTTGAGAGGGGGCCGTAAGCTGAATAGCCGGCGTCTTGGATTTCTTCTCGCTGATGTTTTTAGAATGAGAATCGATGGGAATAATGTAGGATTCACTCGTCTTACCGCCGAGTCCTCCGCCTTTCTGCTTCTTAAAATATGGCAAGGGGTTGTGGAGAGACTTTGCCTCGTTCCGATAAAATCTGATCCATTTATTCACATCGGGGATGTACAACGGTCTCCCGGTCATAGCTGTTTTACGTGAAGCGTTACGATGACGGTTTCGGTGAGAAATGTCGCTGGTTCACCCTTTTCGTCGGTTATATCGATTTCTAGATAGCGTACGTCGCTTAAAATGATGGGTAGGTAATACGGCGTGGGTATATCCTAGATACCGGTTTTGTCTGGAGTCCGGAGGCCTCGACGTAGCGTAATAGAGGTACTTTCGTCTCGCCTACGAAGGAATCTCCGCATATATTACAACACAGGCGTAGAAGAGATCGTGATTTAACCTGCGGTTGTCTCTGGATGAATATTTCGGCTAGGGCTACGACCCAGGACTCGTCGAAGTGGATGCTTTTATTCAAGCTGACGCGAAATTTGTACGGTCGATTCTCGGGGAAAAGCGCCTTAGAGTCCTCGCTGTTTACGACGATGTACTTATCCATTCGACTGATTCGCAGTCAACTGTCTCCTTAGACGTTGGTATAGCGTTATATAGTAATCCCAAATTTCATCTTTCAGGGTTTGCGGAACATTCTGACATACGGAATACGTATAAATGTGTAGTAGTAGAAGACGCCCTCTATTTACTACGCCGTCTTCAAACATGATATCGGTGACAGTTTTGTAAGCGTGCAGAGATGTGATGACGTTCGCCATTTCATTCCAATCCATGCTTAGATTTTCTTTTCCAGCAGGTTATGTATAGCTGTATCGATGAGACGGGTTCGAGCTTTGAGTAATGTCCACTGCATGTAGTTCAAGACCACACCCTTTATAGTGGCTTTGTCGTTGATAAAATAGCGCAGATCGACCCTCAACAACTTCGCGTATATACATACGGTAGTCCGCAAACGACTGTCAATGATAACTTGCTGCATCGGTGTACATAGTGTTCTGTTAGGAATGATGGTTATATTATCCGTGAAAACACGCGGTGTATCTTTGCCGGTGTGGTACGCGCAAGAAGGACACGGTGTTCGTTTCGTGGACAATACGATCAGTGGTATAATTAGGAGCAATATAGCCCCTATAGAAAGAACTTTAAGTATTACGAGCTTTCTCTGGTATTGATCCATACCGCTCGATATTCGACTTGGGAATGAACGGAAATGTTTTAAACGCATATTTATAATATATTTTCGTATAGTTCAATAGGCACTGCGAAAAGTGATCAATCACACGTGTTCTCGGGTACAGGTGTCCTCGACAACTCGACCTACTAACCTAGTTCCAAAGATGATCCCTCGACTGACTATAAATAAATGATTATTCCCATTATGTTCTCGGGCTATTCCCGCTCCGTATATAGTCGACACCGCTTTCATTAGTCATGGTCCGCTGAACAGATATGGAACGCCGCCTGCTTTCATTAGTCACGCTCCACCGATCTACTTCATCGGCTTCCCGGCTTCCCTGTTTCAGAATTGTTCTTATATATATATTTTTTTCTAACTATAGACTACGAGTATATTCTTAGTTTGATTGATTACCAGATGTGTAAGATGAGACGTCGAGTGGTGCGGAACGTAACCACCGTGTTCTATACGCAAACTTCCCGAATTAGCCGCGGGCTTTCATTAGTCACGCTCCGTCGCTAATTATAGACACGGACCGCTGAACGGATATAGAACACCGCAAACACGTTATAGTCACGGTTCGGCGAACACCGCACCTCTAGGTTATAAGAAGAGCTCTATAAATAGACGATGAACACCGCACCAAAACAAAAAACAAAACAAAAACAGCGCCTCGGGCTATTTCGGCTCCGTATTTAGTTGATACCGCGTAATTAACCGTTAACTATAGGAGCAGGCCCGCTGGACAGATATAGAACACTGCAAACACGCTATAGTCACTGTTCGGTGAACATCGAACGTTCTCGGGGTTTTTTATAGTTGACACCTCACAAAATAGCCATCTGCTTTCATTAGTCATGGCCTGGTGGACGGATATAGAATATCGCAAACACGCTATAGTCACGGCTCGGCGAACACCGCACCTCTAGGTTATAAGTATGGTTCCATAAATAGACGATAACCTCGAATACCGCAAAAAAAAGTCACGACTCCGACCTACTTATGACGTCATCGGCTGCCCCGGCTGCCCTGGTCCAGAACCGGCTAATCATGTTCTACTCTCAGCCAACCTCCACGGTTCAGAGCAACTACTATATGAAGCACTGGAATTATTGAGATGTTCGTCAAACATTTTGGGTTAAAAAATAAACTTGAAGAAAACAAAAGCCGTTTGAATTGGGGCGCTTACGGGATCAGAAAAATGTGTCAAAACATAACGCTCGACCGGATGAACGATTTTAGGCATAAACTTCTCCACTACTTATTTCTATGACATATGAAAAATAAATTATCTCGCAAAACTCGAAGAACTTAAAAAGAGCTGAGCAAATGGAAAATGAGAAATTAAAAATGTCTCAAAACATAACGCTCGAGTGGGTGAATGATTTTAACCGTTTAGGCATGAACTTATCCACTACTCATTTCTATGACATATGGAAAAATAAATTATCTCGCAAAACGCGAAGAAATTAAAAAGAGCTGAGCAAATGGAAAATGAGAAATTAACTTCGTTGGGTAAAATTACGATAATTAAATCTCTGGCATTGTCAAAGCTGATACAAGTCTTCCTCGCCCTGGCAAACCCAGCCGATACTTTCGTCAAGGATGTTAATACGATGTTATTCAAATTTATATGGGGGGGGAGGCAAAAATTTGTGATTGAGTCAAAATTATATAATACGGGTCCGGAATATATTAAGATGCTGATAGCTGAAACCAGCAACCGTTTTTGAAAACACGTCTTTAAAGCTTGGCATGTAATAAGTAACAAACGTGAGCAGCGTTCTATTGAGGACATTTACAGCGAAGCTATTTGAAATAATGGTCATTTTAGAACAGTTCTTTCTTTGTAGCTCATTGGTATAAGTGTAATGTTAAATATATACGTGACATTATTGACTCAAATGGTCAAATATTGAGATTTGAGGATTTGAAAAAGAAATTTGATATAAAAAGAACGTTCTTAGATTATAACAAACTGAAACAAAACGGTTCTAGGGAATGGATAAATAGAATAAACCTGTAATTTAACCCCCAACTACAGACAATGCCGGTAATAACAGTTTACTGTCGATTTTTGGCAGGACAGAAAAAAGGGATGTCGACGCTACTACAACCTATTGAATTATCAATCAAATGTATCAGTTATATCTTTTTGAACAAGCGGTGGATGAGCGCAAAGACCTCCGTCGAGGAAACAGGGTCCGTAGGGGAATACATCA